>PVJI01004960.1:0-102007 GCA_004026765.1 Micronycteris hirsuta
GGTGTCTGTAAATAGAATGCAGTTGAGGCCAGGGTACGTATGTAAAGGGAACTTTCTCTGTCAGGGGCTCAGTTCAGGGCTGGCTTTGGGGAGGGGATGACACAGGAGCTGAGCTGGTAGAGTGCAGGGTTCTGGGGGGAACAGAATGAGGACCCACAGTGTGGCAGTAGGAGGTGGGTATATATAAGGTGGGTAGCACTTAACAGTTTTCAGGAACTTTTCTAGCTACATTATTTCATTTGATCCCCATGCTTCTGCGGGAAGTAGGCATGCCAGGTTTTATTACCCCATTTTACAGACGAGAGAGAACTGTGAGAAATGGGGAGTGTAGGTCGCGCCTGAAGATAATATAGCTCTCTAGCAGCAATTTGGGTTCAGAATCTGAGACTTACATACCTAAACCCAGAGCCCTTCCTGCTAGGGAGCTGAATCAGGCATCCCTGAGTTAGGGATGATCAGAGAGGGGCAGTTGGAAACACCCTGGATGAGTCAATCATCTGAAGATTGTGTTCCTCTTCCTGATTCTGGGAATGGAGACGCCTCAAGATTCCAGACGGGCCCAGGCTCGGTCTCGGGTCGATCTAGTAGTTTCACAACATTTCCGTGCTAGACAGGGAGTTTAGGGCAGGGCCTTGCACACAGTAGGTGCTCCACAAATATTTGTTGATACTGGGGATGCAGTGTAACTGGCTCCCAGCAGGCCCACCATACCCAATTGCCTCCAAAAGGACTGGGGAAGAGATTGAAAATAAAAATTTCATAAATAATAGAATCCATTGTTTTCCCTTCTCTGCCCAGGGAGACGTTGGTTCCTCAGTTGCATTTCCAGTGTTTTAAGATGGGAATAATTTTCACAGTGGCCGGTACAGCTGGTGAGATGGTGTTCTAATGCAAAGGAAAATGCTAGAATAGAATTTAAGAATATTAAAAAGGGACTTGGTTTCTGACAAATATTAGCTGTAAAGGCCGGTATGAAGATTTTAGAGAAATTTAATTAAAATTTAATCTTCTTTCTAATTAAAGTTTCCTTTAATTAAACTTAAAATTAAATTTGCTTTAATTGGAGGAATTTAAAGTGTATTACCTTTTGAGTGTCAATCATTTTGGAAAAAAAATTATGCTGCTTTGTCTAGTTTCAAATGAGGGTTGGTGTCAAATTTCCAAAAAGTAATAAAAATATGGTATTTAAATATAAATCAGCCCTCCTTGCTGTCTGGCTCCCCATTTGCCCAGTTCAAAAACACTTGGCTTAAACTGCAGTTTTTCTCTGTGTGGGGGACCTCTGGAGAAGGTCAGGTTTAAACTGTCAAGGACCTTCATCTGAAAGTTCTGTGTTTTTTTCTCCATTATTCTGGCGCCCCAGGGAGCTGTCTCCCTTCTGGCTGCATTGCTCCAAGCCTCCCTCAACCCCGGTTTGGAGAACCTGCTCAATGGAAAAATCTGGGGAAATGGTTGCCTCCTGTCTTTCTCTGTGGCTCCAAGCCCGTTCATGTTAATTTTCTTTCTCAAAGCCTTTTCTATGTGGTATATTAGAATCGTTTCAGGCCCCAGGTGCCATTGCCCCAAAAGCTGAGGCTGAACCTGAGTTAATTTCTTCTCCCAGGTTGGCTCCCTCTTCTGACTTCACCCTTTCCTAAGACAGCACCTCAAAAGAGGTTCGTCACTCTCCCTTTACATCCTCATCCTTCGGGGTAGCTAACACAGCCACAGCTTGGTGAATCTCGACCCTCGATAAATGAAAGCAATATCTTCTAATAGGTTCTGTCCGCTCCCCATTCTGTCTCTGATCCATCCTGTATACTATTGGCAAGTCATCAGTCTAAGAATACTGTTCCTTGTCTCCCGAATAAGTTTCAAACTTCTAACCCTGGCATTCTAGGTCTCCAACAGTGTGGGCTTCAACTCAGCCTTTCCACATTCTTCACCCTTGACTTTGCTGACACACTTTGTCTGTTCCAGGCCTGCTATTTCTCATTGCTCCCTAAACACACTATGGACTTTTTGGCTTCGGTGCTTTTTGCCACACTATTCTTCCAGCCTAGAAAGTTTTCTCTTTCTTCAAGATTCTAATGAAATTCCAAGTCATTCACAAAACAACCCCTTGTTAATCTGTCCTGGCATTGTTCTTCTGCAGCCCTGCAGTGTTTATTCTGTACAATAGTAATTCTTTATTCACATGTATCCTGCATTTGACAATTTCTGAAGCTTGGAATGTATTATCTTTTCATTTGATCATTGGAGTCAGCTGTGATGTATGTCACAGAAGTATTAGTATTCACATTTCACATCTGACCAATATGAAACTCCAAAGGGTTTTGGTTTCCTCGAGAGCTGACAACTAGTGAGTGATAGGGTGAGGATTAGAACTCAGGTTCTCTCCTGGTTTGTTTCTGCAGTTTCACTTTAGTTTCTCTCCTTTGGTAAGGTTTCCTACAAAACTGGTTTTGGGCTGTTCTGTTTAAATAGTTTAAATAACTCACAAGAGAGAAGGACAAAGACCTTTGAAGAACTCAGATTTGAAAACTATAGGGACTTGCAAATCTCGTTATAAAGATAATCTTTTGCTATTTTTATTCAAAGTAAGTATGACACAAATAAAGATCTTCTAAGGAGGATAAATGACTGCCTACTGACTTGTCATCAGTAATGGAGAAATACGTTCTCAAGGGCCTCTCCTCTCCTCAGCTCCCCCGCCCCCCCCACCTCCCTCCCACCCTCCCCCACCCCTCCCTTCCTCCTTCCATCTTCCTTCCTTCGTTTGGAAAAGAACAACATAATTGCAGTAAAAGACACAGAATGTTCTGGGGGAAAGAAGTGGTTAAAGCAGCAGATAAAACGGACTGGGCTTTTTAGGGCACACGATTAGAATTCAGACCTGGAGCTTGAATCTTCCTTTGGATACTTAGAGCCAATAAGATACTTGGTGCAGCCGCGAAGCCTAGAGCAGGGTGACCAGAGCACAGATGCTGAGGTGGAGGCTCTCCTGAAGTCAAGGTGGGTCTATTGCTTGAGGCAGCCTGGGTCTTGGGCGTCCTTTTCCCTTGCACCCAGGGGAGGAATCCTCACAATGCTTGGGGCTACTGCTTTCCTGTCTCCCTTCAAGGGAAAGTGCCCTCAAGCAGTTCTTGTGTATTTGCTGGAGCTTCTGCTCTGCGTGTTCGAGAACAAAAGAACCTGATGTCCTGCCATTGTCTGGGCCATTGAATGGTCTCCACCAAGGGCAACTACGGACAGGCTGGGATGCAGGAGGCTGGCCGCTGCACTTGTGGAATAAGGCATGCTCCATATTAGGTTGTAACAAATCTGTCCAACAGATCGTCTCCCTCGGGGAAGTGAATGCTGTAAGCCGAGGGCTGGTGGCTCCCCTGAGGTTGTGGTGAGCCCTGGAGTAGATGAATCGCTTTCCTGGAAACTTGGAAGTCAGGAGACCCAGATTGAACCTTGCTGTTCTGCTTCTCTCTGTGAACTGAATAAATAACATTACATAAGGCATCTGAGAATGTCTTTTCTTTGTAGTCTTAAAATCCTAGGGTCCTGATTATTAATTTTATGTCTCAAAATCTTTCAGCATTCTGGATCTAGTATCTTTCAAATTATGAATGATCAACCCTGTTTTTAAAGACTGCCTGTCACTTACCTACCTTTCTAAACATCCCTCTATTAGTTCTCAAGATCACAAGTCAGTAAGCTTTTTTTTTTTTTTAATAAAAGTGAGATAGTGACCATTTTAGCCTTTGTGGGTCCCACAGTCTAAGCTGTAACTACTCAGTTCTCTGAAAGTAGCCATAGACAATACATAATGAATGAGCATGGCTGTGTTCCGGTAGAACTTTATAAATGGATGATGAAATTCCATATGAGTTTATACATTTCACATAATTTTCATGGGCCATGAAAAATTCTTTTGGAAAAAACTGTTTCAACTTTTTAAAACTGTAAAGACACTCTTCAGTCACCAGCTGTACAAGAACACATGGCAGGCCAGTGTACCAGCCTTGCCCTTTCCGTAGGTGCGCTTACTTCTCTCTGGGTCGCTTCTCTCCTGGAGGCACCTTATTTTCTTATTTTCACATCTTCGTTGATGTCGTTAGTCTTCTACATTGGAAAACCTTATTCTCAGTCCAGGTTTGTCAAAATTCTGCCTCATGCTCAAAATCTAGCTCAAATATAGAATTGAGGTTGAATCTCAGACCATACTAGGAATGGGGAGTGATTAGGACTTTGAAATTAGACTGCCTGGGTCTGAATCCTGGTCTTACTGCTTACTAACCCTGTTGTCTTGGTTAGCTTAATCTTATTAAGCCTCATCTGAAAAATGGAGATAATAGCAGTACTGTAGTCAATGCACAGTTCAGAGGGCTATTGTAAGGATAAAAGACTATATACAGGTAAAGAGCTTTAGCAGAGTACCTGACCAGGATGAAGTAATCTGTCCGTGTAGGCACTTGTCAGCTCTGTGTCTTGGGCCCTGTGCTAAATGGGATACTATTCCTCTGCAGTTTAGGGAAGAAACAATTTTGCAGTGAGAACAAATGCCGTATCTTTTGTCTTACCAAGCATCTTCATTCTTACACATACATTTTAATTTCTCCCCCTTGGTTTAGAAATAGCTTAAAAGAACAAATGTATTTTTTTCCCTTTTCCTTGTTGATGCTTGTTCCCCACAGAAGAAAGGCAATTTTCTCTTTATTGTTATTATTTTTTAAATTTTAGGTTTGTTGTGTGTGGTGATGGAATTAATGCAGTTTCTCCCTCTAACAAAAATTGATGCTCTCAGTGTCTTATCCTACCACCACATCTTGGTTTGAGTACTAGAGGCATCAATTTGTATCTACCCAGTTCCAGGTATAATGTTGGTTTATTAATTCTTTCTGTAGTGTGTAGAAGCAGGGCCAGGAAATGCTACAGAAAGAATTTATTTCCTTTCAGTTGCCTTTTGATAAAGTATAAAGAACATCAGATAATTAGGAGTAGGAGGGTAAGATTTTCGTTTATTTTTTTTCATTTAAACTCATCTTAAACCATGTCAGGTACAAGTTGGAAATGAGTTTAAACTTTTTGATTTCAAGTGTAGTTCTTTATAATCAAGGGTATTTTACCTTTTATAGTTACTTCATCTATCATTTCATCTATTCAGGGCATTTAATGAGCACTCAGAGATCACCTCAGCTAGGTTGTTTAGGAGGAGGAAGATAAATGAGGAACAGTCATAATTAACTCAAGTAACTTCCAGGCTCTAAGAGGGCATAGCTGTGCAAATGATGAGCTATAACAACAGGCAGTATGAGATGCCCTAGGTTAGACACACAGCCACTGTGTGGTAGGAAGCAATGGCTAACAGTGATGGTATAAGGGAAAAAATCTCTAGGGCAGTTAGATTGGTCTGCAGATTGATGGAAGGACAACCCCTAACACCCCACCTCATGGAGCAACTTGAGTTGTATGGCAAGGTGTATGGCAAGTTCAGGGACAAAAAACAACACTGGTTTGTGTGACTGGAGCAAATAATGTGTAGGGGGATATAATGAGAGATGGAACTGAGAAATCTATACCCACCTTTGCAAAGCTCATTGCAAAGACCTAGCTATCTCGAAGAAGGCAAGGTAATTCAGTTAAAGATAATAATTATCTTTTTAATTCAGAAAATGTTAGAAAACAGCTCTGGTGGGTGTAGCTCAGTGGATTGAGTGCTGGCCTGCAAACCAAGGGGTTGCTGGTTCGATTCCCCATCAGGGCACATGCCTGGATTGCAGGCCAGGTCCCCAATAGGGGGCATATGAGAGGCAACTGCACATTGATGTTTGTCTCCTTCTCTCCCTCCCTTCCCCTCTCTCTAAAAATAAATAAATAAAATATATTAAAAAAAAAAGAAAATGTTAGAAAACATTATTCATAGGCCTAGATATGCGATATGAAAATTCCTAATTTTTTAAAAGTAAATTATGGAAATTGTCACCACCAAAAGGCATTTTCTAAGAATTAAACAAACATCTTTTGAAAGAATTGTCTAGTCATCTATCCAACTTCAAGCCAAAGAATCATGAAAGCTTTGAGTATGATGGAACCATAATAGTCCTCTGATTTAATATTTCCGAACACTTTTTTTATGTGAGAATCCCTTATAAATGACATGAAATTTCCCAGTCTCCATATAATAGTTGTATTCTCTGATTAAGAAAACTCATAATTACACAAAAAGCAACTATGAGTTTAGTGACACTGGCAAGTGAATCTGAATCTTACTCATCCCTGCACCTGTAGCATGTTGAAGAAAAATTGGCATAAAAATGTATGTGCACAATATAGTATGTGTACCCATACATGGCCAGTGCTAGTCCCCAGTAGAGGTGTGACTTTGTGTTACTCGAAGAAGAGAGTGTCTTCCCTTAGCCCCGTCCTGTCACCTCCACTGAGTTTCATAAGTGACGTCTCGCCTTGTGGTAGAGATAGGACCGGCCTTCAGAAATACTCAGCTAAGTTCAGCTTTCACTGATCAAGCACTTCCTCTGCGTTCAGCATTGTGCTGGGACTGATACGCACAGAGAGAGACAGAGGAGTTTGTGACTTGATTGTTGTTGCTCAGTGGATATCCTTTCCATAGTATATTATTTTTAATTTTTTTCTGTAAGAATTCAATAGTCATTAATGAAATAGGTCAACAAATGATAAGAAACATGGAAAAATAGGCTTTGTAGGTGTTTTAACCGTGGATTCAGTTTGTAACAGGGACCTGCAAACACGCTGCCCAAGACTTCAGGCACAACTTCCTTTTGGCTCCACACCAATTCCCACCAATTCCTATACGGGGTGTGCTGTCAATAGCGTTGCGTCTTTTCTTTGCCGAAGGTCACGTTCAGTGTTGCTATGCTGGAATTCAAAAAAGGTAGAGAAACAGTGTTGTGCTGTCTTGACGAGGTTGGCAGAAACTTACATGGACTCAGGGATAGACATTAAATGAAATTCAAAGGAAAAGCACTTCTCAACAATTATTGAGTCAGCAAATGATGCTGTGATGAAATGGCATGGGGCCAGATGCCTGAGGACTTAGATTTTCTTCTTGAATTTTCAGTTCTTTCATCTGAATGGTGAAGATCATAGGCACAGGAGTGAGACCGGATGCAAACTCCAGCTCTGCTCCTTACTAGATGCCTGGCCTTGTTCTTTGCTGTCTCTGGGTGTTGGTCCCTCATCTGTAAAACGGCTATTGTTCACATAGCAATAGTGTTTTCATCATGTGCTAGTTAATGTACAGGAAGCACTTAGCCCAATGTGTATTGCATAACATTCAAAAAAGTCAGCTACTATTATGTGCTATAAAATAATACAGTTTGGATCTCTGACCTTTGGAGCTGGAACAACATGATGTGGGGTGGAATTCTGGCTCTGTCACTTGCTAACTGGGAGAATTTAGGTAAGATTTATAGTTTTTTAATTTCTCTAAACCTCAGTCTCTTCTGTGAGGACAATGATACCTAATGCATGGTTCTGAAGATTACACAAATTTCTTAGTACACATTCTCTCTGACACATGGTGCATGGACAGTGATTTATGCCCATTTCTACTTATAATAGCATTTGGTGATTGTGATCTGGGGGCATATTTATGATTGGCTACCATGTAGAAAATCCAGTACTAAAAGTTCTGAGGAATAAAGTGTCCTGTATCCTCAAAACACTTACTACAGTGCTAGGGAGGTAAGAAATACAAATCACCAACAATATAAGTGTGAAAAATATGTCATGCAAAGGTTGTACAGACAAGATTACGATTAACTGTCAAGTGGTATATGGGTTCAAAGATGGCAAAGACCCAGCAAAGACCTGTGATTCTGTGGAAAACCAAGACTTTATCATAGAAATGTATTTAGGAAAGTAGCAGCTAGCCACACAAGGTTCAGGGATTCTTCACCAAATGTACAGAAAATGAATAGCAGTTTATCTCCTGATCAAAGTCTGAGAATGACAGATGTCCAGACTGGGAAATCTGCCACTACCATGTGCTGACAAAGTTGGGCCCTTTGTGTAGAATGCAACTTCTGCTTTATTTCAGGCACTTAGTTGGGTTTGTCTTCGATGAACCTGCTGCTACAGTTCTTGTCATTTCCCCATGGAAGCCGTCCTGTGGTCTCACCGACTCTTGGGAACTCTTCCCTTGCAATAGGGCATATATTTACTTTCTCTCAGTCTCATTTCATTGTCTGACTAATACCCTCTTGGGTATCATAGAACTATTTCTCCTGTTTGGGGACTTTTTCAGTATTTGCCTATGGTTCCCTCCCAAACACCACCACCCCATCTCAATAGCTTAGCTCAGTTATTGGTATAAATGTTCCCAATTTAAATGCTAAATCACTAGGGTATTTTTAAAGACTGTGTCTGGGAGAAGTCAGGTGGGAACAAGAAAAGGCTGTTGATTTAGAGGAGTGGGTTGCAAGCTGGAGAGGTAAACGACTGTGTATGTCTGATGAACTACTTGGCATGTTGCTTAGCTGGTGAAGAGGGGGGAAAATGGCAGGAATCAACAAGAGACCAATTAAAGCCTGACCTCCTTATCTGCACAGGCCCTGGCTGCAGGTATCTGGGCCAGGCAGGTGGCCTCTAACTGCCTCTCAACCTATGCAACTAGTTTAGAAGCTTCTATTCTGAGGCTAGATGAAGGCGGGGGTGGAGGGGCATTCTGGAAAGAGTCTGTAGCTTGAGAATGGTTTTCAATCACATAGCCCCCCTTGGAAGCAGACTGTGAAGATGACTAAAACCTTCAGGGAAATAAGCAGAAGGTACTGGGAGGAAAATGTGCAATGGAGCAAACTGGGCCTTGCCAATTTGTTTTAGAGAATAAGAGGAAAGAAGTTTCAAGGACAAAGGGTGAGAAGCAAGAGGGGAAATGAAAATACACACACGCTGTATTCAGGGGGTTTCTCTGATATTTCATGCAGCTGGACTGACAGGTCCTTGTCTGCAGGCTCTCTTTGTCATCCAGAATCTATCAAACAGGCAGTTTCGAGAAGGCGCTTTTCTGGGATGACAGTGTTTAATGATTAAGGACTTTCTTGTTGAGTTTAGCTTTTCTGACAAACGGGTGTTATCATAATTAAATGCACAAACCTCCCTCCTATCCTTCAAATTACCATCACATGGTTATTTTTTTTTTTTTCTGTTTGCTTCAGTTGTTCCTGGCACCTCTCTCCTTGAACTCCTTCCTCCAAGAAAAATTTTTGAAGAATATTTCTTTTTTTTTTCTGAAAAACGACCTCATTTCTTTCGTCCTGCTGAACAGAAGTTGGATTGTTGAGTATCTCCAAATGTGTTGTGCTAGATGTGTGTCAGGCTGGCTGGAGCACCTTGTGTTAAAGGTGAACATCGCTCAAGGCTCCTACTACATTTTCTGAAATCATATGCCGTGGCTCTGAGAGCTTCAACCTCATTATTAATTAGTCCTGCTTTTGACCCTAATTGAGTAGGCATGTTACAGCATAAATTAGTACGATGATTGATGTTACAATTTTAAAACAAGAACTTTACCATCTAGTTAATCCACTTTTCGACTTATTTCCAAGTACTTTCCAATATGCTCTTTTTGATAGTATGAGAATAGTTTCCATGATGTCTAAACATTCTGGGCTACTGGCCTTTACTCTTTATATTGCTCTGCTTTCACTAAGTGTATAGCAGTTGTACTGCCCACTCAAGTTCCAAATCAAGGTCCACCTCTTCCAGGAAGCCTTCTATGACTCTCTGCCTATTTTTATTCTAAATGAACTTCTACCTCCCCATTTTTTAAATCATCTATCTATCATTTATCTATATAGCATCATATCTACTTATATAAATAGATAATTTTTAGAGCAGTTTTAGGTTTATAACAAAATTGAGTGGGAGGCATAGAGAATTGCCATACATCCCTTATCCCCATAAATGCACTCCATTTATTTTTCACTTATTTGGAATGAACACTGTGTGCATGTGTGTGTGTCAGTTTTATCTTCTCATTGAGAAAGTAGGAGTCTTGTCTTCTCTTGGTGTCAAGGGTGATACTAATGGATAGCAGGATAGTAAGTGCTCAAAAATGAGACATTAGTTGATACTGTCATTGTTCTTTCTTAGCCATAGAAAAGGTTAACATTTATGGTACAGTTTTTTCTTGTAGCTTGCTTTTCAATGTTGCTATTGATGTTTTCATAATACATGAGAAATAATGAATGGATGGCTAAATGTTCATAATGTACAATGTCTCTATCCATGTTTAGTCTTAGGGCAGACACCAACCCTGCTATAGGCTCATTATTTGAAATAGAAGGCTGTCACAAGAATACCTACTGCACAAGAAACTGTGTAGTTGGTTCTCTTCAGATATGTCCATACTTCCTCATTTTCTGGAAAAAGAATGTTATGTTCCAATTGTGTTAGAGGAATTCCTTTGTAAACCAATAACTATGCCAAATGAAATAAAAAAAATTTCAAAAATTCTTTGCTTCCTCACTTGAACAGACAGCTTTAATCGGTTTATGCACAGAGGAGAGGAAAACCCACTCATCTAAGGGCCTATGACTGAGGCTCTTTATTGAAAGGCCACTCAAATACTATGCCCTCACAAGAGTAAGATCAGGAAAAACTAATTTTTGAATCTTATGCCCCAAATGGGGTAAAAAAAATCCCCTACCCAGACAGCTCTACTTTTTTCATAGCAGAAGTTTGTGAAGGAAGTCCTTAAAAATCACATCTGTTCACCTTATGTGACGGGAAGGAGAGGCGACTTCGGAAGCAGTGATTGAAATGGAAATACATTCAAATAAATGGACTCTGGAGCTCCACTTTGTTCTAAATAACCTCTACTGTAAGTGATCAGCTTATTTGAAAGTATGATGGGTGGGCTATCGGGGCAAGACTGGAACTGACTTTTTTTTAATCATTAGTCTAGCTTCCCTTTTTATTCAACCTTTTGGAGGAAGGTCTTATACTCAGGGCAGAACAGGGAGTGGGGGAGCTGAACCTTCAAAGGACGCAGCTCCTGTTTCTAATGGGTTTTCAAGTGCATTCTTCTCCCTTTGGACTCTGTCTTTTTCAGAACACCCAGATTGGAAATTTGCTGAATTATTGTTAGGTGGTCAGAAACCAAGATGCCATAAATACTGATTTGTATATAAGGGAAAAGAAATTTGATTTTCTCCTTAATTGAGAAAGCCACGTGCTCATACCTTGTAACACCAACAGTTACACCTTTCACGGCACAAATAGGTCTGATGGTTGAACACATCTAAGCTGCAGTGGGAACAAAGGATTAGTTACAACAACATGTACCTGTTTGCATATGATTAGCTCATATTTTCCTTTATGAAACTGACTACACCTTAAATCAGACTCATGTTTTATTTAGCTCGATCTGTACATCGTCCCTGTCACTTGAATTATCACTTCTACCCTTTTGCTCACTAGAATGCCTCCGTTTTTCTATTTTTTCAGGCAGAAAGGTGACGATAATTTTTCCACGCATTGAAGACACAGTATATTTTAGGCATTATGTTTGGAGTTTTAAATACTCCATCTTATTTTATCCTTTTAGCAACCCTAAAAACAATAAAGTCCTGTCTTTATTTTATAGGGAGGAAATTCGTAGCTTAGAAAAGGTTGAGTGACTTTTCAAGTTTATATAGCTCATAAGTGGTAGTGTCAGGGTTCCAATTCCATCTAAGTTTTCACTCCTGTCCTCCTTTCCCCCCTAACTTTCATCTAAATTTTTTTATTAATGAATTTAACTAGATTTTTTAATTTTTGGACTACACTGTTTGTCTTTTCTCTTTCCCTGCTTCCCCCCCTTCTTCCTTCCCTCTTTCCTTTAAATTATATACTGGTAGCACAAAACTGAAATATAGAAACATATAGAGCCAAAGTTTTAAGTTTATTTTACCTTCTTGCCCTATTATTTCTCTTACCTCTCAAGGCAACAATTTGCAACTTATCATGAGTGTTTCTAGACGATTGTCTGTGTACTTAGGGCTATAAAAAACCCATAGACACATGCAGATGCATAGCAACATGCATATATTTCTACATTTATATATACACTTATAGTTTGGATTAATATTTTTTCATGACTGTGATTATACTGCATATATAGTTGTGAGACTTGGTGTCAACCATGTAAAATATCTGTTCCAGTTATTTGGCTCCATTGTAAGTTAGCCTAGAATGTAGTGGCAGAAAACAACCATTTATTATTTTCATGGAATAGGTGGGTCAGAAATTTGGAAAGAACACAGTGTGGAAGGTGTGCCTTTACTTCCCAGTGTCTGGGGCTTGGAGGACTTGAGAGCTAGAAGCTGAAATCTTCTGAATGTTCCTTCCCTCATGTGTCTAAAGGATGGTATGGCTCTGTTCCTCTCAATGTAGCCTTTTTCATCTGGTCTCTCTGCATGGAATAGTTTGGGCTCCCCACAGAATGGTGGTGGCTTCCTCCAGAGTAAATATACCCTGAAAGAAAGAGAGCCAGGTGCACGCTGCGTCCTCGTTTATGACCTGGCCTTGGAGGTGGCATTGCTTTCACTGTGCACTATTCATCAGAAAGTCCACCCAGATTCAAAGAGAGGGAACATAGCCCCATTTCTAGGTAGGAAGAAAGACAGAGTTCCATTGTGAGAAAGATGTGGAATCAGAGATATTCTCACCTTTATTTAGGAAAAAACTGCTACAAAAGCTTAGATTTATTTCCAGATCAGTCTGGAGTCCTATGTAGTATTCCATGTTACACATATACTACAATTTATTTGACCTTCTGTCTATTAGTAGATATTTATTTATTATTTTAAACTATATTTTATTGATTTTGCTATTTCACTTGCCCCATTATTTTTCCTTTATCCCCTTCTGCACTGTACCCCCTTTCCCTCCAGCATTCCTCTGCTTTACTTCATGTCCATGGGTCACACATATGACTTTTTTGCCTGCTCCATTTTCTATACTATTCTTAACACCTTTTGTACGACTCACGAGTTTTCTCGTGTTTCGCGTGCCATCTGTTAAGGTCCACTCACGAGTTTTCTAATTATAAAATGTTATAATTATTGAAAAACAACACCTAAAGTGCATTATGATCTGTAGTGATGATGATTTAAAAAATAACGTGCAGTTTGCCCCAAAACATGCAGTCCCTGGCGGTCTTAGAGATTTCTATGTGGTACGAAATGTGTTAAGCTCCCCCTGTCTATTTTCTGCCTGCCAATTATGCTTCTTATTGCCTGTACCTATTCTCTCATTCCCGCTTCTCCCTCCTTGCTGATAACCCTCCATGTGATCTCCGTTTCTGTGATTCTGTTCCTGTTCTAGTTATTTGCTTAGTTTGTTTTTGTTTTTGTTTTTACGTTCAGTTGTTGATAGTTGTAAGTTGTTGTCATTTTACTGTTCATAGTTTTAATCTTCTTCTTCTTAGATAAATCCCTTTAATATTTCATATAATAAGGGCTTGGTGATGATGAACTCTTTTAACTTTATCTTGTCTGGGAAGAGTGATCTTGGATGTAGGTCCTTGCCTTTCATGATTTTGAATATTTCTTTCTAGCCCCTTCCTGCCTGTGAGGTTTCTTTTGAGAAATTAGCTGACAGCCTTGGAGGTAACTCCTTTTTTTTTGCTGCTTTTAAGATTCTCTCCTTATCTGTAATCTTGGGTGATTTAATTATGTGTGTTGGTGTGTTCCTCTTTGGGTTCAACTTCTTTGGCATTCTCTGAGCCTCTGGGACTTGTACGTCTATTTCCTTTACCAGATTGGAGAAGTTATTTTTTTCATTATTTGTCAAATAAGTTTTCAATTTCTTGCTCTTCCTCTTCTCCTTCTGGCACCCCTCTGATTCAGACGTCGGAATGTTTAAAGTTATCCTCATGGTTCTTCAGCCTCTGCTCATTTTTTAAAATTCTTGTTTCTTCATTCTGTTCTGGTTGAACATTTATTTCTTCCTTCTGTTCCAAATCATTGATTTGAGTCCGGATTTCCTTCCCTTCTCTGTTGATTCCCTGTATATTTTTCTTTATTTCACTTTGCGTAGCCTTCATTTATTCCTCTATTTTGTGTCCGTACTCAATCATTTCATAAGCATCCTGATTAGCAGTGTTTTGAACTCTGCATCTGATAGGTTGGCTGTCTCTTCGTCACTTATTCTTTTTCTCGATTTTTGATCTGTTCTTTCATTTAGGGCATATTTCTTTGTCTCACTGCAGCTGTTACATTATAAGGGGCAGAGCCTTAGGGGTTCGCCAGGGTGGGGTAACCCATGTTGTTGCATTGTGGTGCTGTCTGTGGGGGAGGGGTCAGAGAGAGAACAGTGCTGCTTGCTATGCTCTCGCCCTGCTTTCAGTCACTTCCCCGGCTACCCACAAGCTAATTATGCTCTTCTGGTGTTGATTCCCAGGTGGGTGGGCTTGTGTACGTGCTAGGGCCCTGTGGGCCCCTCCAACAAACTCACTTGTGAGGCTGGCAGTTTCTTCCTCTGCTGTAACCCTTATAGGTTATTACAGCCAGAGGTTTTTGAAACTTTCTTTTCCTAGTGCTGGAACCCTGGGTTGGGTAGTCTGTCTTGCTCCCCAGTTGTTCCTCCTGGTTTATCTGCATGCAAATATGGGGCTGCCTGGTCCACCAGCTGCTTCCTTGCTACACTTCCTCTCCTCCCTAGCTATCTGTCTCCACTCCTTCTACCAGTCTCGATGAATGTTTCTTCTTTAACTCCTTGATTGTCAGACTTTCATACAGTTCAATTTTCTAGCAGTTCTGGTTGTTTTTTTTTTTGTTTGTTTTTAAATTGTTTGTTATACTTGTTTTCTTTTTTTTTGTGCGAGGAAGCAAAGTTTATCTACATATGCTTCCATCTTGGTTGGAAACTATATTAGTAGACATTTAGAAGTTCTCACTTTATTTCTTAGTATAAAAATGTGCCAATACATATCTTTGTTTATGTACTTTTGAGCACCTGTATATTTCTCTAGATTTGCATCTTAGAAAAAACTTCTGGGCCAAAAGTTCTACATATCAGATGGTGCAAAATTGCCTTCCTTAAATGATGTTTGGAACTATCCCACAGTGTATAGCTGGCCTGTTTCTCTACTTTCTTACAAGGAAAATATTTTTTATTTTTACTATATGAGGTACAAAATAGATTCTAGAGGCTGTTTATAATGTGTACTTCCCTGCTTGCTAGAGAAATTGAGTATTTACTTCTGAGTTTATGCTTATTTTGTGAATTGTCTATTAATATATTTTGGCTATTATAGGGTTATTTTTCTTTTTTATAAATTTGAAGAAATTTTTATATATTACAGATGTTAATTCTTTTTTTTTATATGTTGTACTTATCTTCAAATATGTTTCTTGTCTTAGTGTGTATAATGGTCTTGTGGAAGTTTATAAGTCGTATGATTTCGTAAGTTATAACATTCTCTGTTTTGCTTTCTGGGTTTAGTTTTACATAGGAAAATCTTTCCTAGACCAACATTCTTCTATATAGTCTTCCAATGTTATTTATGGCTCTGTTTTTATACTTTGTCTTTAATGCATGTACATCATATATAGGTGGGAAAGTACATGATCAGAAAAGACCTCAAGCTTGTACCTATTGGTCCATGTCTTCTTTCATTTACATGTCTAAAAACTTCATGCCTTGGACAGCTGAGTTCATGCCATTTAATGCCTATTTTTATTTTCCACTTGGAAATTAAATTTAATGGTTAGAAGGGGAAATGCTTTTGCTGATGTCTTTGAAGTTTAGGAATGTTAGCATTCTTATTTAGAATGTGTAGTTCTTTATCAGAAGCTACCTGGAAAAGGATATGGTATCCAAGTAAGGAACGTACTAGCATTACAGTAATACCTCTGCTCTTCAACCATATACTCCAGGTTTGGGTTATATTTTACCTGGTTTATGCTAGAAGCAGAATGTCCTAATTTCTACTCTGTAGTTCCATCCCACTGTTCTGAGTTACCCTTTCAGTTTTTCTGTTGACATCAATAGACCCTTGAGAGAATCATAAAGAATCTCTAGTAAGAGCCAAACTCTGTTTATTTCTAGGACCCTTAAAATTGTTTTCAGTTAGAGAATTGAGAACTCTGTTTTGTTGTATGTGATGTCATTTTGAGAAGCATCATCTCAAGAACATTGTCTTTGCATCCTAGGAAAGGGGATTCCACCTTCAAAAGCCACTCATTCCACAGTGAAGCCCAGACTGCTTCTTCTGGGGAAAGGTAGAAGGCTAAATGGTAATCATAGCTATGGCTCTATTAGTACCTATTGCATGCCTGATGTTTCACATATACTTTCAACAACTTGCTAAGATAGCCATTAATGTCCACATTTTCAGGCCAACAACTAAAGCTCAGCAGAGTTAAGTAATGTGACATAAGTCATGTCACTGGAAAGTCCCAAAGATAAGATTCCAGGTCAGGTCTGTCTTATTGCAAATTCCACTGTTTCATACACTGCCTCTTGTACTCGTGCACTTGAAAATTATCATCTCACATTAATAAAAATAAAAACAATATGTAATACTTACTTAACACACCATTTTAAGCTTTTTACATACCCTAATTCATTTAATATTTCTAAGATAACCATGTGAGGTAGTGATTCTCCATTTTCAGAGCAGAATCATAAATTAGGTAGCTAGTCTAAATTTTCTAGCTAACAATTGGCGGATTGGGATTCCAAAGATAAATAATGTCTGAAACCATAAATTATTTTAAAGAGTTACTTCATGAATTGTAGCTTTGTAACTATTATTCCAGGGATGTTGATCTTTGGCTCCACTGTTACATCATGTAACTCTTACACTGCCTCTCCGAAGGGCCATCCTTGGAGGAAGAGTTCTGATTTGGATGGAACCAGCATGTCAATGCATGCGTTATTAAGTCCTGAACATAAGCAAGCAGAAGAGTCTGGCTAACTCATCCACAAATCTGCTTCATCTTGAGCAACAGGATTCTCACCCCACCTGAAGAATCTAATTAACCTGCCTAGCCTTCTCACTGTGGTCAGATGAATGCAGCCTTGGCAGAGCAGAGAATGACCTCTGGCCTATTGGAATGTGGGGAAGAGGCCGGGCACCCTGGGAAGACCTTGTTTGGAGGTCAGCAGTATCATTAGCAAGCAATTTCTCTAACAGAGGGAAGGAATTTGGAATTGAAGAGTTAGTTCTTTCCAAGAGCATGCATTACAAGGAGGTAATGTCCAGTCGGGGCTGCTGGCTCAGATGCCCCATGTACAGCCTCAGCATGGGCAAGGCTGAGCCCTGAGGCAACGCTGGTGACAGTTCAGTGTATGAAAGAAGCTGTGGAGGAGCAGTTGTAGGATGCTGCTGGTGGAGAAATAGCTCCGACTGCAGACTCTTGGCTTCCAAATGAGTGTCACAGAAGAAGAGGGAGTCAAGGCAGTGGCAGGAACCACAGTTCTGTGGCCTCAGCCCCATTCTTAGCATTCCAGCCTTTCAGAGTTAGCATAGCTACAGTCCAGAATTCTCTATACTCCCCTCATTTCTTTCAAAGGAAAATTAAAAGTTAAAAAAAAAAAATGAAAACAGGATGCACAGGTTTGTATACAGTTAAATAGCAAAAGCAGATGAGGAACCTGGCAGGTGCTCAGTAAGTACTTGATGAACTAGTGATTTTAATAAATGTACGCTGTAGGATAAACTCTGTTCTTCATCATTCTTCTGATGCGGATTCCGGCCCGCGAAATCCGTGGGGGGACTGTAGCCGATCGCGTGAATAAATCTTACACCGAGACACACTGGGAGAAAGAGCCCGGTGCCACGGGACCAATTCCCATAATTCAGGAAAAGGACCACGGCCGTGGCTTAGCCGGGTTTTTATTAGGAATCTCAGGACATAGCAAAGTGGGATTGGTTAATCATTAACTACGCAAGGGGTTCCGGGCAACCATTAGCATAATCCCTTGGTTCCAGGGGGAAGGGTCCCAGCAAGTTAACAAGTTTTAGGAAGTAAATTAATCCAATTTCCCTTCAAGGAATTCCTTTTCCCACGAGCATGATTTTTATGCTGGCCCGCACGGGAGTGTTCATTTCCACGGAGCCAGGCTCAAGACGTGGAAATTCCCGGGGGTTACGTTTTTATCATGCGGATGAAAAGAATTCCTGTCACATTCTTCCATTTTTAAAAAAAAGTAGAACCTAACTAATTATAATCCTACTAATTTTAAAAATTATTGGTATTTAAAATCACAGTCCTGTGATACAAGACTGTGAAGTATTATCTGATTTGTTAAACGTTAAGTTATATCCATTACAATCTATGGGTTAAATTGCATTATTTTTCTGAAGACTTTTAATCCCTATACAGGACAAAATGATTCAGTCAACCAGAAATTTTGATGAATTAATATAGCTCATTTCAAGCAAATTGCACAAACAATGAAGTTCATTAAATTCTAAAGTTATTTTTGGGACCCTTTGTAAGATGGCATAGGGACAAAACGGAGCCAGTATGGATACCTTGTACTGTGTTCTTTTTTATATTAAGACCTTCTTAGGGTATAACCATTGCTGTTAAGAAATTCATATGGCTCAATTGGTTTTGATAGAAATTTAGTTGTAATAAGGGCCCCAAATAACATTGATTCAAAGAATATGGATGTCAATATCACTCTTACATGAAGGTTCAAGCTGGTCTGGAATTTTTGAATGCCCACAAAGCTACAAGGGGCCCAGAATGTTTGGGAAAAGTCCATGTGGTTGAGAATGTTATTGAGAAGTATTTTTGTTGTTGTCCCCTCCCCTCCTAATAAGATGTCTTCTTCACCCACATATTTCAAGCTGGCTGTCTATATTTTTATTACTTCTATAGAAAGGGGCTTTATCCTTTTCTTAAGAGCATGACCCAAATTTGCCATCATCAATTGAACTAATATTCCATTGATCAGAACTTAGCCATGTCATTGGGAAATGTGTTTCGAGCTAGATAGTCTATTGCCCAGCCAATAATTCAACTGTCATGTAAGAAAGAGAGTATGAATAATGAAGGATAATTGGAAGTTTTCCTCAAAAAACTCTATATAAATAAGAGAGACGAGTAATTTCTTTCTTTCACTTTGTATCACGGACTGCTTCCAAAAATAGGCCCGATAGCTGCCTACTAGCATGGTATAGATATCTGTCCAATTGACCCTGGTTCTGGTTCTATGTTATCGACTTCAGAATGTGCTTGAACCAGACTATGCTATCATGGGGGCTTAGAGAGATACCAGAAAGCCGTTTGTGTCTGCGTGTCTATGTTGTCCTGAATCGTATTCTGTAGTCAAAGTGTGTAGGCATGGCCCAGGATTGCTGAGAGTGTCTGACCCAGGCGATGTGGTCTCTGGGAGTATCCAGGCTCTTTGGCTCAAACTGTTCCTACTGAGAGTCTGATGGAGCTCTCACTCGCTCAGGGGTCTCTATTCATAGTCCACTATCCTATCACATAGGGGTCTGAAACCTTGTACTTCCATTTTTCTGTTGCTGATCCGGTCCTGAACATGATTACTTTCTTCTGTGTCATAGATAAATAGATGGGTAGGTAGGTAGGTAGATAGATAGATAGACAGACAGCTAGATAGATTTTATAAGGGATTGGCTCACATGATTATGGAAGCTGCAAAGTCCCATGATCTTCCATCTGCAAGCTGGAAGACCAGGAACGCTGGCGAGATAGTTCCAGTCTAAACCTAAAGGCCTGAGGACCAGGGGAGACCATGATGTAAGTCCAGGCTCAGTCCAAATGCCTAAGAACCAGAAGTACAGCTGTCCAAGGGCAGAAAAAGATAGATGGCCCCACTCAAGCAGAGAGCAAATACTTGTTTTCTCAGCCTTTTCGTTGCTATTCAGGCCCTCAAAGGATTGGATGATACCTACCCAAACCAGTGACTGCAACCAGTCTACCTATTTAAATGCTAATCTCTTCTGGAAACACCCTCACAGACATACCTAGAGGTACCATTTCACTAGCCATCTATGCATCCGTTAGACCAGTCAAATTGACACATATAATTAACTGCTATATTAAGTAAATCTGGTTTGACCCAAATGATGTCTGTCAAATACAGTCTCACTTATCAACACTCTTGATGTTCATTTGCACAGGGTTTTATTCTCACGAAAAGAGCTGGTGGGAGGGAGCTCACACAGTGTAACTTGGTTAAGAACAGCTCTGAGTTCAGATGATCCTAGGGGTAGCTCCCTTAGTTTCTCTGTTGCAGGACTCGGACAAGCCTTCATGGCTTAGTTTCAGCATTTAATAAAGGATCTGCCACAAGTAGATGTACAATAAATAATTTTTTATTGAGTTTGGGGCACTCAAATATAAGAACATTATAGAGGCCACCCTGGAGCAATATTAATGCCCCTTTAATATAACCTTCTACTTCTGAACCAGAATTTGACTTGAAAGACCATACTATTTCCTTAATATGGATGTTGGGTTTATCACTTATTGGTCTAAACTTTGCTAGAAGCCTATTTGTAGGGATATGACTTTTCCATGTTTGTTCTTTGGAGAACAATGTGGATAACCTAGTGCTATTTTGACCCCAATATTTAGACAGTGTTGATATTTGAACTTTGTGTTAATAAATCAGAATTGTACCAACAATGATGGATTCTAATCAATGAATTTTCATTGAAAGAGCCTTTTGAGAATGAACTCAAGTCAATTGAACACCTTGTTCAATTTTCTATAGAATGCAGTTAAACCATTTACTATTTTTCCAATTCTATCTTATTTAATTAAAAATGTTTTCTTCAGAATAATTCTTCATGCATAAAATTTATAATAATGATTTGATTCATCAATCATCTATAAAAATTCTTGCAATAATGCTCCTGCCAGTCTGAATTTTCTTTTATGGCAGTTATTCCTACCAGGTCCAATTTTCCTGGATCAGATACTCCAGATCAAAATTTGGGCAAGAAAATTAGATTTTTCTGTCAATTTTTAGTTGATGACACTTTTTTTTTCCACAGTGCAGTTTCAACCACTGTCAGTTTGACTTTGCAATGATGATTTCTACTAAGTCTAATTTTCCTGGGTCAATTTTTACAGTTTTGGAATGTATTAATGTGATGGGATTTTTCAGTCAATTTTTCTATTAATTTTGCTGTGTGCAGTGTAAGCCTTTTTCAATTTAACTTTGTTGATTTTTAAGAAATATTACGTTATTTCTTGGAAGAAAAATTCTTACTAGGTCAAAAGCCTTGCATGGTGGAGTCAAATGATGGGGTTAAACTGATAGTGTTCTAGTTCACCTAGAAGTGCCTCCCTAAGGTCTGACTGAGGGGCGGAGAGAGCCCTCCTTATGCAGGCACAGTAATTCTTACTTCGTGTAAGAATTTGTACTTCATTTTCCCCGGAGACAGAGCTGGGACTAATAGGACTGAGAAGGCAGTATTATTTCAAAATTTAGAAAAGAGTCTATCAACTAAAACGGTGCAATTTAAACATGTTGGTGAGTTTCTCCTTACTACTCAAACAAATAGTACTCAAATGGGTAAAAATCTGCCAGAGATCCCACCGGATTTTCTAAATGTTCTTTTAAAAAGTCCACATCAAGTAATATGTTGTTTACCAATTTACATTGCATATCATTTCAAATTATGTTTTAAGGGATGATCTGAGTTTTCTCTCCTTTTTAAAGCCTTTATCTTTCTAAGTTATAGAGAATTGATTGCTTTTGTCTTATTTTTATTTCTTTCATGATAGGTTCTTGTTTTCTGTCCTGCTCCACTTTATCTTGCCCCAGCCTAAACTCATATGTCCTGTTCTTGGGTCTGCGTGAATGCTACACCCTCTTTCTACTTTCACCCTGCCTCCCCCAGGCTCCTCTGGCCTCGGCCTTTAGAAATCTGCTCGCTTCTCAGTGGGTCTGAGAAGCCTGTGGGCGTTGGTCCCTCTGAAGGTGGGCTAGGTACTTCTTCAGTGCTTAGCAACAAGTAGCATTGGAGCGTCTGTGTGACTGATTGATTTTCAGAAGTTTTATTATATACATATTGATGATGTACAACTGGAGCAGTATAACATACTCTGTCAAAATTACACAAATAATTTTGTGTGGCTTAAGTGAGTCATAGTATACTATACTTCTCCTAGAGCTGCCATGGGTGTTTGGGAATCAAAATATATCTTTGTAAACATTTAGAAAAATTTCAGGGCACTAATTAGCCAAGTCATTCCCTAGCCATTGTAGATAAGTTTGCAATAGAAGTTTAGGAAATGAAGATCCATGTGTGCTGGTGCTCTCAGGGAAGCTTTAATGGAAGAGGTAAATTATTAATTATTAAGAAAGCTTTGGTATTTGTGTTATATTTACTGTGAAGATAATTGTTGTTCAGGAAATCCTGCCAGCCTTTTGATTTAAAATTTGTCTGTGAGTCATAATAGGATAAGCTGTTAAGGTTTCAGCTGGCCTTTGGGGTGTGTGGTAATCACACACACAAATCCTCATTTTACAGGAGAAATATTAGAAAATCTAGACTGTAAAGAAGGAAATTGAGAAACTCTGTGGCCAAAACTCTGGTCCAGAGAGATGGTGGTTGAATCCTAAATTTCCTGGGAGGACTCCAAGAACAGTAGTGAAGAGAGACCCCAAGCAGTGTGGGATGCATTTATTCCTGCCACACATATTTACTGAGTATTTCTCATGTGTCAGATGCTATCCTAAGTACTGGGGGGCGGGGTGGTGGTGGCAGGAATGGACTACACAGATGCAGTTGGACTTTTTTCTCTCCTGTTTCTATCACTTACTAATAATACTTATTCTGCCTTTACCTCAACCTTGCATGTAAAACTTTTTTTTTTTTTTTCATGAAAGAGCAAGTGAAAGTGGCCTAGGGGGAGGGAAATGGACCAAGTAACCTCTAAATGGCCTTTCTAGCTTGAGCGATCCATGAAGCTCTCTAGCTCTCTGTGAGCTGTGGTTCTGGAGAGCTGTTTGTCGTTCCCTGGTCTTCTCCACGTTTACCGTGGCGCTGGACTGTTCCCCTGCAAGGCTTGCAAGTAACAGTCATTTAATAAAGCTCCTCTGTTCACTTTCAAAAATGAATCTGAAAACCCATAATGGGGATCATTCTCACTGGATATGTATTTTTCCTCGAAGGTAGCAACATATGGAGCAATAATTATAGCATAGTTTTCTTCTAACATTATATTTTACATTTTTTCCAACATGAAATATTCATTTTTAAAAATTTTTGGCCCAAATCAATAGCGTCCTTTCAAATGATGAAAGTTTTGTTGAGTTCTCATGCACTGTATATGTAGGATTAGTTAATTAGCCTCACCCTGCTCATATGTCAACAAAATGGTTCCCAGAGCAGTTGGTTTTGGTGACACGATGATGAAAACCATTGGATTTAACAGGCCCCTTTCATGTTTACCCTTCCAAACTACAGCTGTGTTGTCTGTGACACTGATCATTTTTCTCCTCTTCTTCCCCTCCTCTTGCTCTCCTCTTTTACTTCCGCTCTTCATTTTCGTCTTTCTTCCTTCTTCTTCCTCCTCCCTCTCTGCCAGGACACAGAGCAGGCAGGCATTGCATCCTTGCTTGTCTCTAACTCATAAGCCATGGTAAATAATTTGATACCCTGCTTCTTCTCACAGTTGGAAATTGGGTCAACTCTTCCAAATTGCTACTGTGTTCATACCCCTTTCAGAAGGAGTTTGGGACCAAAGAGCAAGAGTTTTCCCACCTTCTCCCTGATTTAATTCTAGTTCAATTTCCACCATACTGCAGAATCATTCCCTTACCACTCCGAATGGACTGGCATTCTCAACATTTTGCAGCCCTGACTTCTCTGCTTTGCTTATTTGGTCCTTGACATGTTCTGCACCGCATTACTCATCAACTTCCTCCCGGGTAAAATTTAATCTGCCTAGGGAAGAAAAGGAAGATATTTCATGTTTTTGCCTCTGTCATAAGTCAGGCAGTGTTAGAAACTTTACATAGATTATCTTCTTTACTTCTGATAATAGCCCCATAAGGTGGGTCTCATCTCTTTTCTAAGCTGAGAAAATTTAAAATCCAGTAGAATTTGAGACATTTGGCTGTTGCCATTTTGACTTGAACTAGGGTCTATTGACTCCAAAGGACATGCTCTCGTTTCTAAATAAGCTTGTTTCCAACCATGTTACATCCAGGTGGAGACTTTTCTTTTGAATTGCTTACATTTAGGAAGTACCCAAACATTCTTGTTGACTACTTCTGTGTTCTCCAATATCCCAGTAGTCTAAAAATAGGTGCCCTCCCCAAATAATTATTGGTTAATCCATTGATTGATTTTCTATATAACCTTCAAATATTCCAAGATATTATAAATTTCTAAGATGTATATAGTATCCATAAAATCAACCTATCCTGTTATTGATCACAAAAAAATGTTTATAATCACTCTTCTTTCTGATTTTCAGGTAATCTCTTTAAATAGTTAACATTTTTGTTTTCTTTGTTTCTATATTCTTAACTTTAGTCTTGTGTTTTATAACATCTAATTTCAGTCCTTATCACTGTTAGGGATTTCAGGATGAGGCTTTCATGCCTCATTTATTCTCTAAACTCACCTCCCTCTGGAATTACTGTAAAGGACAGATATACACAACTAACCGCAGTAAAAAATGGAAGATAAACTGTATCTGCGGATACCTGGATTACTAGATTCTAATTTGCAGCACAGTGCTCCGACGGAAGCTAAATATGACTTGAACTAGGAAAGTCCTTGCTTCTTCCATCCTTTCCTCTGAATCTCAAATTGTCGAGCATCACCACGGTGGTTTTGGACCTGGAATGTTTTCCAGTCTGTTCCTTCCTTGCTCTGACTGTAGCAGATGCAGTGAAGGAAGCTAGAGAAGAATGGAAGAGCCATTTCCATGATAGAGGCCCTGACTATATCTTCTTAGCTTATTAACCATGTAGAGCGTTAGAAAGGCAAAGAAGATGCAGGGTGGCTGAATGGGCTACAGAGGGACAGACCCTACCCTGGGGTTAGCACACGGGGCAGGAATTGGGCTCGCTGCCTCCATACTTGGGCTTTGGTGTGTAACACACAGTGACCTTGATCGCTAGTAAGAAAAATGAAAATGGCTTTATATCTCAGACTCATCCATCAGATTGAAAGTATCTCTTGTTGGAAATTAGGAAGGATGATAGGAAGATGTCTGGGTGAGTTTTTTTTTTTTAATATAGTAAGCACTAATACCCAGTGTTCTCTCTGACTCACTGGAGACTCCATCCAAAAGCTGGGCACTGAGAAGGGCACCTGGTTTTTCCCTGTTAACTTGCACAGCAACCTGCATTTATTTATTCCACCTTTTTACTGTTTGAGTAGGGGCAGGAGAGGTTATGTACTGACCCATTAGGTGCCGCAGCGCAGTGAGCTGCAACCATGCAGATTTTCCTGTTCGGCATTGGCCAGATCATCCCAGCATGCTGACCTTTAACATAGTCAAATATGCTAATCTTGCTTTTATGTCATTGTAACGCTGCATTACCAGTGGTAGAGATGTTACTGGAAGCTCGGCTCTTCTCATTGATGCAGTAAAGAATTGCAGATCAGTGAGATGAAAATGGGTGACTAAGAGCTTTGTTAATGTGTTCTTAAGGGAGAGAATGGGCCTGCTGAGAGTGGTGAGAAACATTTAGTGTAGAAGAAGCAACAGAAGCTAGACTGGGCTGCCTTACTCCCTGGGAAGTCAGAGAGAATGGGACTTAGGGATGGGTTCCGGGAATTTGCCTGGGACAAGCTGCCAGCTGCCCATTGCCTTAGAATTTAGGAGATGTGCTTCTGTGAAGAAAGAAGAGGGGGGGGGGGGAGAAGGAAAAGGGGAACGGGTGCCGGCTGTTCCTGGAGGGAGAGCTCATGCGCTATGTCCTTTGTCTTGAGGCTTTTATCTCTTTCTTGGAGGAAAGAATCTTAGGGGAGGTCTCAGGGAAGGGTTTCAGCAGAATATTCATCTGTTTTCCAGGTGTGCCCTTTCAGAGTTATGGCTACCTTTGATTGGTCAGTGGCAGGGCAGGGGGTTTTAGTCACTGCAGTTGGTCCTGGAGTTGCCCACTTGGTTTTGCTGCTTTTCTGGGCCTCTAGCTGAAATACAACTGGGGCCCAGATGTTATCTCTAGGGAGCTGACCTTCTGTAACTGGCTGTAAAGTGCTCGGCCATTGCGTTCAGCTATCTGTCTCAGTTTCCCTATTCCACTTGCCAAGGTATTTCTCCTTGTTTCTTACTATTCTGTCTCAGAAAGATAGGTATTATTTCTTAACAGTGGGTTAAATATTGACTAGCCAACAGACAAAATCAGCCAGATAATCAAGGCAAGAAGGGGAGGTAGATTTGGAGCTGCGACTTCTAGAATTTGAGGCAGGTCAGAGATCCAGGACAGCTACTCCTGCGATTTCTCTTGTTCTCGGGCCTTGGCATGTGTCATTTGCCTTCTGCTCTCTGTCCTTCCCGCTGGCTAACTTCAGCTCTCCAGCCCGCACTCACCTTCTCTTGAGCCTTCCCTGAGCATCTCCTCTGCTGCTTCCTGCCTCCTCCATGCTGGGCTGGGAGATCCCTCTGTGTCCTCCTGAGGTCCTGTTCTCATCTCTAGCACACTGTTTTGTCATGTATTTAATTGCACCTCCCCTGCCCCCACCTCCCTCGGCTGTGAGCCCCCCAGGGCAGCCCCTGGAACAGGGATTAAGGTTTACTGCGTATCTTCAACTTGCCAGACATTGTACCAGACGTGTCTTATCCATTATCTTAATAAATCTCTACAACTTTTCCCTGTGAGGGGGATTTTATTATCTTTATTTTATGGATGGGTAAATGGTGGCTTAGAGATATTAAGTAGCTTGCCCAAGGCCATTTATTAAGTAGTAGAGCTGGGATTTGAAACCAGTTTTCTCTAACACACCAGGCCTGCTTTTCTCCTGGTGCTGCCCTTCAGATTCTCTGGTACAGGTCATGGGCAGCACTGACTTGCACGTTCACTGCTGGCTCAATTAATACTGCTGTCTTATTTCACTTTTCTGACCTCTTTTCAGGGGCTCCCCCAGCCATGGCTGAACCTGTCGACTTCTCCCTTTCCCGTTTCTGCTTCTAGGTTTCCGCTGCTGACTGGAAGATTTGCAACTGGCCTGACAGAGAGTGACTGATATCATCCCCACTCATTTCACTGTCAAGGGTTGGGCCTGTCAGCAGTCGGTGAATAATATGTCGGCAACGGGCTCTGATCATAAATCGTTCCCCATTAGCTGTCACAGTCACACTCACCTCCCCAGGTCCTAGAGTTCCAGATGGGCCACTTCCTGTGCTTATGCTTTAAAGAAAAAGCTTCACTATTGGGTCATTTAATTTTTCACTGGAGCAGGAGGCTCTCTGATTCCCTCGTCGTTTTCATTTTTGTATTCTGAGAGGAAGATGTGGATGACTCATGATGGAACACATATTCCTTTCTATGCTTAACGCCAGTTGACACTTACCAGATTCGAAAAGCAATTAGCAACTTTATTTTCTTCTCTTTAGATATTCAATCAGTACGGTGACTCTGTTTTTCCTTTTCTTGCTCTTCTCTGCTTCCTCCTCTTGACCACTGTCTTACCAAATCTACCACGACAATAATTTATACTCACGCAGTGATTATTAGGTGTCAGGCTCCCGTCTAAGTGCCGTATGTGGGTCAGCTGGTACAGTCCTCGGACAGCCCTACGCAGCAGGCACGCTCCTCCAGGGCATCAGGAGCACAAACGCAGTATGAGCAACATCCCTGGATCTCTGTGGTGCTGCTATCCTGGCACTGTTATCACCTCCGCTTTTAAGACGAGGGAATGGAGAAGCAGAGAAGTTAAGTAACTTGCCCAGCCTCACACTGCTGTGGGTAGTGCATGCTGGGATCCAAACTGGGGCATCCTGGCTCAGGGGAAGAGCCCAGCTGCTGCTTCTACTCTCTGGTTCACGGTAGGGCCTGTGGAAGAGAAGGTTTTGTTTGGATATGCATTGCGGTAACTGAGAGTATTAAAACTTTTTTATTTCAAATGGTCCTTAAAATCTTTCTAAAATGACTCAGTTGACTTTTGCTCTAATGAGTCAAGTCCTCAGTGAACTGTATTTTATCTGTGTAAGCGAGGGTTTCTGGGAGTACATGAGCCCACTGTGGAACTCAACTTTCATCTTAGAGGAGTTTCCTTGTAGATGGAGAAAGGATAGTGGATTAGAGGAATCTCCACAAAAAAGGACCCCATTCAGGCTTCTGATTGAAAGATTTCTCGTCTCCATGTATGAGCTCCACTGAGTCCCTTAAAATAGTAGGTTTCCTTATTTTGACATTACGCTAGGTTACAGCTGATCACCAAATTTACTTGATGGAACTTTACTCTAAATCACCTTTCAATGTGAGTTAAATAAGCATATATACTCTGATAATGGGATAAAAGCATTTTTTAATTGTGCCTTGATCATAATACTCCAGGGGATGTTGGACATCATACAGTTCAACTGAAATTACAATTCACTTCACTGCTAGTGATAGCAAAACGAAATCTCTGCTTTGCTATCTTTATTCACAGGGATCTCACCAGCACTGAAGATTGCAGTGGTCCGTTTCAAGGACATTCACTTAGATTAATTTTGGTTCAACCAAATCCTACCACTCTCAGGCAGGGAAAGAGTGGTTATGTTTTTCAGAGCAACCTACAAATCACGAACACATGAAAAATGGTAAAATAACTTTAAGGTGGGTGCCTCTTTTTGGGGCGCTGGTTCTAGTGGTGTAACCCGTGACTCTGAGCACCTGCTTTCGTGGCCATACCATTCCGGCCACATGGAAAGTCTTCTTTCCCTATGCCCACATACACGGAGCACTCATGAGTGCCATGCAAGCTGGTAGGTTGAACACTGGACGCCAGAGGCAGACAGTGCTTTAGAATATGGGGAGGATTGGAGCAGAAAAAGCATGTAGTTCAGATAAAAGACAAATTAATTAGCATGTTAAGTCTTTTGTCTCAGAAGGCATGGGGATAATCAATTTCTGCAATACAATTGGGATCCATTTTGTATTGCTGTTAGGTTCTACTTTGTGATTCTGGAGGTACTCAAAGATTTTCATGGTAGCTGGAAACTTTTATAATATTAAATAATTTATTTTTTTTCAAACTTGCATGTAGATAGTTTTAGCTAGATATAACATATGAAGAGTGATACTGATCCTATACATTGACAATTAGATGAACATTGAAAATTAGTACAGTAAATATTTTTACAATGTTTAATATTATATTTTCAAATTATTAAATAGTTCAGCTTATAAAATAATAGCTTAAAATTTTTTTCACTAATTATAACTGATATTTTACTTTTAGTTTTTGATATTTTAGAAGAAAATAAACTTGAAAATATGTAAATATTTTAAATTTTTTACATTGCATTAATTTGCATTTTATCAAAATGCATTAAAATGTATTTACTTTGCATCCAATTACATTTAAAAATTCTAAATCATTATGTGCAATAAAATCCAAATTATGTAAAAATATTGGTAACAACATGGTAATTTTAGTAAATGAAGTCAAGAAAATACATTTTGTGGAATAAATGTATAACATGAATTATGAATATGTTTTTAAATATTATAAGCCCATGCATAGGACATTCAGACTTACAATAGTAATTATTAATAATAATTAAATTCAGTCATATTTTATATTTGCCAACTTTTAGTCATTAAAAAGTACTGTTTTTATATTGTGGTTTGAAGGTACATTTTCCAAGTAAGAGGCTTGGACATATTTAACTGTTTGTTGCTTGATGTATAACTTTTAAGTATTTAGGTCTAAGGTACATGGGTCTCCAGTTGTACTTGTGCCGTGGGCCCTCCCTGGGGGCTAGTCCCTGCAGGGCTCAGGCTGTTCCTCTATGTGCTGAGCTCTCATGGTTACAGTGAGAACTGACAATCCTTTTAAAAAACTTGTAAACTACAAGGTACCATTCCAGGATATAAGTTATTGTATAGCACTTACAATAACTAACTTTTGAAATGTTGAAATAAAAATCTGTTTCTGTGTAACTTAAATAATGATGTCTTTAAGTTGAAGGAAACCTAACGTAATATAGACCACTTCTCTTTTCTTCCCCTGACACTTTCTGAGACAACCCATTTTATTCTTTGATAGCTCAGTTTTTAGGGATTTGAAATGTATCCCTATTCCATCTTTGTAAACTACCCTCATCAGAGGCATCGTTTCTGGTACAAATTGTTCTTGAGTGTTACCTCTCGCCTACTTTTAAAATTGAGATAATTTTCAATGACATAATACTTTGAAGTTTAAAAACACTTCCAACTCTTGTGAGCCTTATTCTTTAAAAAAACACTCACCAGGGTACTGTATCTCTGTTTTCCCTGACATTAAATTTTCCCCCAAAATACACATCTCCAAGTAATCCTCTCTTTTAATGTCATGCATTCTAGGCAGATACAATCACTTTCTCTTCTGTACTATTTCTAAATTATTAGTTTATTTTTCTCATTGGTCAGAATTAAGCCCAGAATAACAACATCCCTCTTTACTTCTTCCTCCTGAGTAACCACATTCGTGAGTGAGACAAGCTCAGTGCGCATCAAATGCTAATGTATACCTTTAACATAGATTATTTCCTCTGAGGACGAGAACTGTGCATGTATACACAGCTTAGGTGAGGGAATTACTGAAACGATGCATTACTTTTCATTTCGCATGACTGTGAAATCATTCTTCCCCAAATCTAGCAGGTGTCCCAAGCAGATACAATTGAACGTAGTAGGAGCAAGTGGTAGGAGCCCCATGATGAGTTAGAGAGATTTCCAGATATTTGTTTTAGTAAAATTCCTGCCCAAACCTTGAAACACTTTGTTTCTTCCTCCCTACAGAACATTGTATCCAAAGACCTACATGGATAAAGAAAAGCACGGTTGTATTACAGAGCTCCAGTTAACTGCGTGGGGTACCCTGGCAGCAGTTTAGAGGGAAGTCATGGAGGCTCACACCCTCCCCCTGCTGCCTCCCCTCTGCATTACCAAGTGATGGATCATTTGAAGTCAAAAGTAAACCCAGTTGAATTTCGATATCCAACTTAGGGTTGTACCAGAAATAATTATACCTTCTGCTATTTTGCAAAGGATTGTCACCGATAAATTCTAATAAACAGGAGTAGAAAGATTTTATTCATGCCGTTCCAAGGGAATTAGAACATAGTGGCGTTATTTTGCAATGCAGATGTTATATTATTGTGTTGTTTGTATGAAAATGGATATGACATGGAGAGGTATATCAAATGAGTAGGAGAGAGACGGGAGCTGGGCTACTGCTTTGATTATGCATATTTATTCATAATGCTGAAGTCGCTCCATGGAACCTCTTCTCCTAAGATGGATTACCTATTTTTAGAAGCCTTATTCTATTTTTCCTTCATATTTAAATGTGTCAATACCACCTTGGTACAATATTTATGAGTGCCTTGTTTAAATTGTACCTTAATTGGTTTGGTCTCCAGAGTTGTACAACATGATGCTAATACCTGGTACTGAGTGAGCGGGAAGATAATAATGTGCGCTGTCGTGTGGCTGCTGGGGAATGGGCCCCGGTGCATGTTCTGAAAACAGTAATTGCACTGTGACTCTGATTTGTTGTTCCGGACACAGTGTTGTTTTACCAGTAGATCACCTCATTTTCTATTATGATTACTCTGTCAGGACCATATTCCCATGCACATATTTTATTTTATGTACTCAATATCAGTATGCAAAAAAAAAAAAAGATCTTTGTTAACCAACTGAGTAAAGAATTAAAACAATTAGATAGATGGCCTCTATGCACACATACACAACACCATCTTTCGCTCTTTTTCCCTCTCACTGCGTGTGTTTGTGTGTGTTTGTGTGTGTGTGTGTGTGTGTATTTCTTGCTTGAAATACTCATGGCATCGTGGTCAAAGTGATTTAGGGAGTACTTGGAATTATCAGTACTGTAACCCAGTATTTTGACCCTTTCTTTAGTGGAATAATCACACCAAAGTAATCCATTTGTTTCAACAAGAAAGATAAAGAGTAATAAATTATTATAGACTGAGAAGTTAATATCTTAGAAGTTAATCACCTATCTGGGGCAGATTAGAAGGGTCAAGAGAAGGAAGCAGTGCCTTACAGTAACTTTGCAGATCATTTTCAACTTGGTACAAAAACTGCACCTGCCTTTGAAACTGGGCCCTACAAACACTTTACAAGGCCTTATACTCACAAACTGGTTCCCGCTTCACGTTACTTACTATCTTACTGAGCTCAGAACAGGGCACAACAGTTTCAAGTTTTTACTAGCTACATTTTACTTTGATTCTAACATGCTAATTCTTCCAAGCCTGCTAGTCTACTTCTCCTGTCTAGGACACCCTGCCTGTTCTCCGTGTTTATAAAACCCAAGGGGTATCCCATAGGTTATAGATCCCATGGCAGTTCTCCTACATGTCTCTTTTATGACTGGTTATACCTAGCAATGAGGTCAAACAAATACTGTATAACATTGTTTTACATCAAAAGGATACATTTGACTTGGCTGGATGGCTCAGTTGGTTGGAGTGCTGTTTTGTACACCAAAAGATTACAGATTCAATTCCTAGTCAGGGCCCATACCTAGGTTGTGGGTTCAATGCCCAGTTTGGGAGTGTATGAGAGGCAACCAATCGATGTTTCTCTCCCACATAGACATCTCTCTCTCTCTCTCCCTTCCTCTCTCTCTAAAATCAATAAACATATCCTCAGGTAAGGATTAACAAAAAAAATACACACTTGTTTTTCTTTCCACTTCCAACAATCTTTTAGCTAAGTGGGTGAGAGAAGGGAGGAACCTAGTTTAAAGACCTGCTCCTCAACTTCAACCCTTCGATGGCCGCTGTAGCCCCGCAAAACGATGGGAAGGAACTGGGGGCTTTCCTACGATCTCCAGATTCTCTAAAGACTAGGGGTTGTTTTTTTTTCCCTAAGGCTCTGGGTCATCTTCTTTTTTTTTTTTTTTTTTTTTTTTAAGATTTTATTTATTTTCAGAGAGAGGAGAAGGGAGGGGAGAAAGAGCAATGTATGGTTGCCTCTCACATGGCCCTCACTGGGGACCTGGCCCGCAACCCAGGCATGTGCCCCAACTGGGAATCGAACCGGGACCCTCTGGTTCCCAGCTCGCGCTCAATCCACTGAGCTACACCAGCCGGGCAAGGGTCATCGTCTTATAGGCGGGGGACGGGCAGCACTTCTCCCTGCAGGTCCTCGTGGTTGCAGTCACTAAGGCCCAGAGTCAAGCTGTCCTGAGGAGGAGATGGAGCATCTGCCTATTTAGGAAGCTTCTTACGATGTATCTGTGAGTCTTACAGATTACCAACAGATGTTCCCAGATGCGTCACTTTGACAACTAAGTCATTCCAATTAAAAGTGTAAGGCAACACTTGTTCATCATAGAAATGTGATAGAAATTTTTAAGTTTTTATTACTAAGTCTTCAATTAATTTAGCCAATGGTATAATAACTTACACCATCTAAAAAGGATCTGATTACATTGTTAATACAAGGCAAGAAGATGGAATAAAACCAAGGCCAGAGAGAATTTCCAGGACTTTTTTATGGCTGGACTTTTGTGGCTTCAGATCTTAAATTCCATCTTCCGTGGAAGCCCTCACTGACCATTCCAGCGCATCAGTTTTAGTCGTTAAAAGGATGACTTTCTCCCATGCTGAATGTATTCCTACTTATTTAAATGATCTTCAGTAGTATCTTTGCTTTTTCCTCTCACTTAGCATGGGAGCTACTTGAATGCAAGAGATGTATAGTAGATTCTTTTTATTTGGGGTATTTATATTCTATAAAGTTACCCAACCCCTGAATTAGTAAATACTGAATCATTGTTCCTAGGGGGAATATATCAGAATTGTTAAATGACTTGCCTGAGGCGACTTCAGTAATAGGTGCCAGAGTTGTGTTTCTACCCACTGGTCATGTTTGTATGATGATAAAAGATGACAAAGCATCTTTTTATTTAACCTCAGCTGAGAAATGCAGGTGGGTAGGCAACTATGACAATTTGCAAATATGATATCCATAAATAAGAGGATCAATTGCATTTGTTATATTTCTTTGGATGTCCCAAACACTGAATACAGCTTTTTGCCAGTAGAGATTATTCAATAAAATTTTGTTCAGTGATGTGTGGAGTGAGTGAATAAGTCAACAGTGCAAAATGAAAGAGCAAGAGCTGGGTTTATTTCTCTTTTTTTTGTAGCATGCCTCCCATTGTGTTGAAAAACACATAGTGAAAGGTCGAGAGCATGGGGTCTGGAAATAGAGGGTCAGGGTTTGAATCCTAATGCTACTATTTTGTCCACTTCAGTTCCTTCATTTATGAAATTAAAGATAATAATAGTAGTGACTTCAGGAGTTGTTATAAGGATTAATGTGTTAATATTTGAAAAGAATTGAGAAAATACTTGGCACATAGTGCTATATATAAGTGTTTGGTAAGATAAAGTAAAAACAAACAAACCAGAAACAAAACCAAAACCAAACACCATGTTCTGAATACCTAGCATTACAATCATCTATTTTTATTGTATTTCTAAAAATTAAAGTCCATCAGTTTCCATTTTCCTATCCTCATGGAGGTAAAAACATCAGACTTTATTCTTCATAAGAAGACCAGGAGAGTACAAAGAAAGCTGAACTGAGTCGTATAAACTTAAAGAAATGCAAACTATTACTATGATTCTTTTGTATGCATGTTTGGCAGTCTTCAAAATCAGGATGTGGTCTCTGGGGTTTGTCCTCGCACTGCTCTGAAACTTGCACTTTGCAGTTCACCCAGTACATGGACAGGTAGCAATTTTGTTGTGACTTTCTCACACGTAATGTCTTTGAATAAGCTGACAGAGCTGCTGCACTGCCAGGAAATAACCGCGTAGGGTGGAACTGTATACATTTCTTCCCTTTCCACCAATCAACAGGTTGTAACTTAAGATAGAAGTGAGGCCCCTGAGTTCATGCTGGAAATGGGGGGGGGGGGGAGTGAGAAATGATAGGTTGTCAGCTCACCTGAAAAGGTGCAAGGCATCAGAACTGAAAATAAAGACTTTATTGCCTTGCAAAGAAGGCTTGGTAGCACTCAGATATTACCTCCATCTCTTTTAATGATTCCATTTAAGCTGTCATTTTCTGCATTTACCTTGCAGCATTCAAAAGCCACTATACTTACATGTTCACAGCCAACGCATTGCCAACATTACAAAAGTGGGGCATTGGGGAGAAAATGGTATATGATATATTTCAAAGAACAGTTTACTTGCAGAAAATTAGCAGTAATTTTGAGGCCACTCTTAAAGGGAAGTAAAGTTTCTTTAGAGATTAAAATGCTAACATTGAACCAAAAAAAAGTGAAAGAGTGGGACAGAATTCTCTCCTTTTTTTTTTTTTTTCCCGCACCACCCATTTGCTGTTTGCTGGGACACCTGGTCAAGCATTTCTGTGGGGACTGCAAAGAAGCTAGCAAGAAGTTATGGTGCTTTTATTCCCAACATGAACAGTCCTGACTGATAAAGAGAGCAAACAGTGATGGCTTTCCTGGGGATTCATTTGACTGCCTTTGCAATAGAGGCAATGATGGCTGTGGTTTCCAAAGGGGCTGGGAAAAAGTCCCAAGATTTTCTCAAAACTCCTGACAGTTTAGATACGCAAATCATTTTGATAATGACAACTTTAGAATGGCTGATCAAATATTCTGACTCAAATGCTGTAATTTCTTCTTTAAATAGGCTTCATTTCTCAAGTTTCAGTTTAAATCCCACCACTACTCTCTCCAACCCCCTCAACCCTTGAGAAGTCTCTTCTTCCTTTAGGTTCCTGTGGTTTGGGCCTGTCCTGTGAGTGCTGGGCTAGGGCATTTGCGTGCTCACATGTTTTTATATCCATGTTTACTTTCTTAGCTCTCCAACAAAAGTTTAATTTTGTGAATTGATAGTTATACTTCTTGGAGTTATTCATGGCTCTTGCATGGTACATTGCAGAGAGTAGGTGTTTGAAACAATAATAGTCTGTCTGCTAATTTTTACTAGTGGTGAGCCCCAAATCCACACAGTGTACAAGACTATGTCTATTTACTTTTTAGATTCCTTTGCCTGTCTGTTTTGCCTGTTATGGAATTCTAGTTACATTTAACTTTCAAATGGTTTCTTTCTTTTTTAAAAAAATTACTTTATTTTTGTTCAATTACAATTGTCTGCATTTTCTCCCCTCCCCTCCCCCCCACCCCATCCAAACCCACCTCCCTCCCTTGCTTCCACCTGCCCCCTTGGTTTTGTCTATGTGTCCTTTACAGTAGTTCCCGAAAACCCTTCTCCCCACAGTCCCCTCACCCTTCCCCTCTGGCTGTTGTTAGATTGTTCTTAATTTCCATGTCTCCAGTTATATTTTGTTTGCTTTTTTCTTTTGTTGATTATGTTCCAGTTAAAGGTGAGATTATATGGTATTTGTCCCTCACCATCTGGCTTATTTTGCTTAGCATAATATTCTCCAGTTCCATCCATGATGTAGCAAAGGGTATAAGCTCCTTCTTTCTCTCTGCTGCGTAGAATTCCATCAGTGCTCCAAACAAACTTGAGCTAACAATTCAGATTAAGCAAACTTGGTTTCATGAAAAGAACACTGGTTTATGACTAAGCAGACCTGGCCCATCTGCCCTGGATTCTCTACTATAAGATTATTCAGGACCAGGTAATGGTGAAGCCAACTTCATGGTCCTCCTTGGTACTGAGAACATAGAGTGTTCATGATTATACAAAGTGGGACTTCATACATCATTTTTTGATAAATGAATACACTAATGAATTAATACACATATTCAGCATCCTTGAGCAATTTGCTTAGTCCCTTTTGATCTCCTGTAATTATGGGAATAGCACTTAGTGTTCTTTTAATCTGAGTGCATAATTCAACAGGTTTATGCTCAATTCTCAGGAGAAATCATTTTCAGTCTTTTTTTTTTGTTGTTGTTAGAAATGAATACTCTAACAGTGTAGAAAGTTAGTGATTTTAAAATAGTTGTTAGGGCCAAAGGCATAAGCAGAGGGGGAAAGGGCCAAAGCCATAAGCAGAGGGGAAATTTTTTTTTTTAATTTATGTTACTCTAATAGTGTTTTATTTCCTAGAAGGTGAAGGGACTCTAGGAATCATGGACTAGAGTTGAGTTATAGATTTTAATTATATTTTTCTTTGGACTGAAGTGAAGAGATCTTGGCTTTGCTTTTGCATCGAAGTGCCAAGCATGATGTCTGGAATATGGTAGGTCTTCAGCAAGTTCTTTTTGAATAAATAAGGAGGAAGCATCAGGGTAGCAGTGTCAGAAGGTAGGTGAGCTGGATAGAGGTAGACTATAGGTCTAATGGAAAACGTATCTGTGTTTCTCTTTTTCCGGATGCTCTTCCATGTGGGAGGAAAAAGAAGGGAGTAGATTTTTGACTGCCGCCAATTTCCTCCCATCTCTCTCTCAGCTCATGGCTCTAATTCCTTCTGTTCAGCATTCAGCAGGGTGACTGTACACCTCACCCCACCCCCAACCTCTCGTATCTCCTCAACTCTTTTCTTTTGTTCTGTTGGAGAGAATCTGCAAACCTAATTGGTATGGTAGTGTTAATAATGGAATGTAGATGTGTTAGTCTTCAAAAATATTTGGTTTTATCAGGAAACACATTCTGATACTGGATATCATGCTTAATAGAATTCAAGATAACATTAAGCAAAGTGATTAATCATTATTTTAAAAAATATATACATACATATTTTTTCTAGGTTCCAATAAGTTTGAAAAGGGTGGCTTAAATATAGTTAAACAGATTGGAATTCTCAATTTTAATTTTTAATATACAGTGCTCTGTGTGAATCTCCTCATCTCTCAAAGTTATTTTCCTATGGGACTTTTTTTTTTTTTTTTAGCAGAATGTTTTGAGAGCTTAGCATTCTATGCAGAAATCTTTGAAAAAAAAATTGTAATAAGCCACCTCCCAGGGCTCATACACAGAGTGAGTCCTATAAGCCTCAATCCTGAAAACAAGCTGAGATGGAATAATTTTCTGATACATTTTTTCCATTTCAGATTTCACACAGCATTATTCATCTCAAGCTACAAGAATGTTGAACACCACTTCCCCTTTACCAAAACAAGAAAGAATATATTATAGGTGTGTGCAAGAAACTTTGCAATAAAATCACCTGCCCTGCATCATGACTGGTTTAGTTATTGATAAGATCGGGGGCAATAACTCTCTGAATGCTATGCTGTAACATTTCTTATAAGCTGTATCTTCAAGCCGCTTCGAAACACTCAGTGGAGAGTTGTATCTTGAATGTAATAATTTCCAAATAAAAAGCAAAGGTATCAGACCAATCAGACCAAAGGATAGAAGCTGATCAAAATGTAACATTACGTTTTCCAATAATCATGGGGGATCATTTGGTTAGTCTCGAAATTTAACTTTAATTTTTTTCTGTGGAACCCAAGGAAATTTCAGTCAAATGTGGCAGAAACTCTGGAGGTGCTGCTCACCACAGGTGCTTGATCATCAGGGATGCTCTTGGGGAGTAGCACTCACCGATGGCTGACCAGGCCGGGGTCTACAGGTGGGGAAAAGTTGGCAGTGGGTAGGGAGAGGCAGGTTAGAAGAGTATCTAAATGTGGACAAGCTCCAAAGAAAATCTCATCTCTCATTTCACACCTTTGCTATTTGCTGTCAGTCCCTCCTCAGAAAGTGTCATTACTTTGCAGGGCTCCACGGGGGTTTATGGGCAACTTCGAATGTTTCCCCTCAACTTCACTGTCTCACGAATGGACTTCTTCATTAAAGCCCACACCACACTTCTCTTGGTTGAATGGGCATAAATATAGGTACCAAAAGAAGGAAAACACTTGCCTATTTATGCAGATACTACATCCAAGAGACAAAAGGAAAACCTGCTAATTGAGAATCGCACTTCAGTTTAATTACCCAGATGCTAAAATAATGTAGCTGAAGCGCTTTAAAAATATAATTATCCACTATGTAATGCTTGAGAGTGTGTTTTATCTTTTTGCCTTTAATGTACATAATCAAGGAAGAGCCAACAAAAGAATCATTCCTGGGTAATTTGGGAAACTGGGACATGTTTGGATTTGAAAGATATTTCAGAAAGTGTCTCTCATTTGGAAAGAATCATCAAAGATATTTTGTGAGTAACTATATATAAATCCTCCTTTACCTGTATATTCTTCAAAGACACTGGAGATGAAAATAAATGATAAATTTTAGGGTAGCTCAAAACTATATCAAATTATCTCCTCCAACAAAGTAAAGAGTGAGGACTGCTATGCACTTGGAAGGACATCCTGGATAAATGGTGGGACTTGAAGAAGATCTGGAAAGCAATCATGATCGACTTGGCTAAATATTCTTTCCAGCTTTCTTTCCCCAACCTTAAGCCTCATCCTGTTGAATTTATTGGTAATACAATACTGGCTTATTATATATTTCTCCAAAATTTGCATAGAATGCAAATAGCTCAAGTCACTATTAAAAATAAACTTGATTATGCAATGCTTTCCAATGCTGTTTACTTTTTGTTTATATGCACTTTGTGTTTTTACATGTGTTTTATTCTCCTTGTAGTGCTGCCTATTTCTACAAAGTAGTGTTTGCGATGTATTATAGTAAACACTAGTTGATTGATGCCAATATTATGCATTTGTGATTAACATGGTGGGCAGTGCATATTACTGCTGTCCTTCTAAGAAAAAGTCTCAGCCCAAAATATAGAGAAATTTAGCAAAGGGAGAGCTGATAGAGCCTACTTCTATATAGCGAGGTAGAAATGGTACTAAAAGAACTTCATAGACCGAATTCTAGCCTTTAAGAGGTCTGAAATCTTCTAAACCCTAGAAAGAGATGGGTGTAGTCCTGAGAGGAGAAGAGAGGAAGCATGAGATGGAACACCTGGAGCTTCTTCAGGCAAACATGAAGAGGAGGACTGTGGGTTAGGTCATGCATCCACAGACCATCTTGTTAGAGCCCTTATGAATAGGCTGCAGAGGAGGGCGTGTGGCAGAGAGCAATACAGAGAGCCTGGGCAAGATTTAAGCTGAGGAAGGTGTTGGTTTCCCCTAGCACTCCTTGACGCCCTAGAGCTGTGAAGGAGAGCAAGGCACAAAAGCTCAGGCTCTGGGCGCTAAACAACAGGACCCTAATCCTGTGTCCATCTGACACTAGGTGTGAAACCTAGGAAAAGTGACCCACCTGTCTAATCCTCAGTTTCTTCTTTTGTAAAATAAAGTTAATAATGGTATCCACTGGGTTGAACTACTGTGATCATTAAATAAAATACTCAAAATGATACATTTAGAGGAGTGCCTAGCCTATTGTGAGCACTCAAAAAAATTATATGGCATCAAGTTTTCTGAATCTCAGGCTGATTTTACTGTGCCAAACTGTGTATACATTTCAAACACCTTATGTGTGAACATACAGAAAGCAGGCGGTCTGTAACTTTCAGAACTTGGGAGAAGGAAGAAAACTCTGCAAAGTTTGAGGAATCTTGGGTTTTAAATTCAGTGCCAAGCCAGTCTCTCTGCTATATCCTTGCTAAACTAGGAAAGCAACAGCATCATAGCTAAGAAATGGGGTTAGAACTGGACTGGACAGTTCTCAGGTTGGATAGTCACAGATGTGTTTACATGCACATGGAGATGGTACATGGCTCATTACTTCAGGGTGAGAGGCTACTGTATACATGTGCATCTGCTAATGAATCTGGAGCTGCCCCAGCAGACTGCCTAGGCGGCTACATTTTTTTGGATGATGTGTATGTTTTGAATGGAGTAAGAAAAGAAGAAAGAAAGGTATTTTGTTAATTGCTAAACATCTTGAATACTCAATTTTTCTAGTCAGTATTCTCTAACTTAATGATAAAATTGTGATAACAGCCCAAATTTATAGAATGCTTTATGTGTATTATCAGTTTTATCGTAAAAGAAATTAGGAACATTAATGACATCTTTGTAAAGGTGAATTTGTAAGCTCCTTTTAACAACGTTACTCTCGTTATTTTGCCACTGTTGAACATAGTGTCTTGGCAAACTTTTCTTACCTACATTGGTTTGTGCCTTTCTAGTCTTGAGTCAAATGAGAACTCACTCTAAAGAGGGAGGTGCTAAGTATAAATAAATTTGGGAGTTAAGTGGACCTGGGTTGAATCTTAGCTCCACCACTTATTAGCTGTGTGACCTTGAACAAATGAGGTTCACCAAGTCTCTAATATGGAAATATTAATACCTACATTTGGGTCTTTGTATGAGTTAGAACTAATTATGTAAAATGCCTGGAATATAGCAGGCAATAAAAATATTAGTTACTTGGTAGGTTTAATTTTGATCTCTTATTAGAATTGCACTCATGCTAGGCATAAGAATGCTTGTTGAACCCCACCAGAGTCCCTGAACTCCCAAAACTTACTCTCCGGCAGCAAGTGCAGAGATCCAAGACCATCAATGTTGATTCTGACTTTAAATTATATTGTAGACTTGTTTGCTTCTCTCCTTCTCCACTCTTCCACGCAAGGCCTCTCCTTTCAGCTTCTGCAGTAGCCTGCTCGCCAGTCTCCCACTTACACATCAGTCCTGTCTACCATGTTCCCCACCAGTGGTCTGAATGTGAGTTTAACATTTAAACCAAATTATATTGTTACTTTGCTGAAGACCTATCTACAACTTCGTGTTACACTCGGAGACCTAGATTCTACCGGGAAGTACTTCCTGTTCTATCACTTTTTTTCATTGTTGAAATAAGTGAATTGGTCCAGGTAATTTCTAAGTTATTTTAGTTCCAAGATTCTAAAATTCCACTATGTTTTGTATTTTTAAGTATCAAAGTCACCTGCCCAAAGTAGAATTATTGAATTGTTATTAGTAAGTGTGATTAATGCTAGTTGCTATAATAAATACCTTCAGTTCTCAGAGGGTTAACCAGTGATATGGCAGTACATATTTAACAACTGACTATCCAAACAAAAAGGAGGAAAAAAGCCTTGATTTGTAGCATTTGCTATTTTTAGGGGCAAACACTCCCACCATGGCTGATGTGAAGATTTAAGTTAACAATGTCATGTCACTGCATATGGGGTTGGGAAGAGAAGCTAACTACTGGTTTTCTGAGCTGGTAGGAACCATCCTTCATGCACCATTGGGCTTAACTCAGTAACGTTTATTTCTCACTTCTGTTTCCGTTCAGTGTGAGCAGCGGGATGCCCGGCGAGGCGCTTCTGCTTGCAATTGCTCAAGGATCCCGGCTGACAGAGGCTCTGCTATGTTCGCTGTGTTGCTCTTTTGGCCATGGAGGGTGTTGACATCTGCTGCAAGGCACAGGACAAGAGAGACCATAAACAATCGTGGCACCTTTGGGCTGCCAAGCCTGGAATTTGCAACAGTACTCCCGTTTTTCTTTGACTAGAAGTCAATCACATAACCACATAACCGCGGGGGAGATTGGGAAATGTAGGCCAGCTGTGTGCATAGCAGTAAAGAGAAATAGAGCATTGTCCTTGACAGAGACTGGCCTCTGGTAACTCGTCTGCTGCCCCCCACCCCGCCCCCCATCTCACTTTTTCCTGCACTAAAACATACTTGGCCTTAAGAGGTAAGGGGTAATCTGCCCAAGATGAATCCCCTGCCTGCTGACTGTATTAGTGTCTTAGATCTACGATAACAAAGTACCATACACTAGGTGGCTTAAAATAAGAGAAATTTATTCTCCAACCGTTCTGAGGGATAGAAGTCCAAAATCAAGTTGTTGGCTGAACTGTGCTCCCTCTGAAGTTTCTAGGGAAGAATTCTTTCTTGCCTTTTGTAGCTTCTGGTGGTTGTTGACAGTTCTTAGCATTACTTAGCTTGTGGATACATCACTCCAACCTCAGCCTCCATCTGCACATGGACTTCCCGTCTGTATCATTGTCTTTGTGTCTAAATGTCCCTCTTCTTATCAGAGCACCAGTCATTGGATTAGGGCCATTCTTAATCCAATATAACCTTATTTTAACTTGATTACATTTAAAAGACCCTATTTTTTTTTAAAGTTCACATTTTTAGGTATTGGGGGTGAGGACTTGAACATATCTTTTGAGGGGACACAATTAAACCCATAACACTGGCCTCTCTGCAGAGGAGTTGACTTCTTAGAAATCTCTGTAGACCTAATGCAATCAAACTGGGTAAATTCCAAGGCTTGGAAACTAGAACCACAATCACCCCAAGCAAGGCACTAACGTTTTCCGAACCATAACCACCAAGGTAACAGGAAAGGGCTGCGGTTAAGTTTCTCTCATTTTCTATTGTAATTGTTTCCTGTCTACTGATCATGCTGGGGGAAGGTCTGGTGTTTCCCAGTGTGTGAGTTATGGTCCTTCTAGATCTCTGTGCATTGTTCTATATTGAAGTGACCACAGGGGACCTGTACACCTTGTACTGACTCTGTCTCTGGAAGTTTTCACTAGTCAATGCTGTTTCAGGGTGCAGCTGTGGGAATTGCCTGCCCTTGTGCCTGGTTTGCATGATACCTCTTCTTAAACAGGTAACTCAGATTTCATCCAGTCACTGCAACCAGAGCTGACTGCTCAGTTATGTCCATTGAGAATCGATATGGCTCTTTTGGCTCTGCATGAAGAGAAAAAAAAAATCTGTGCACCTCTCACATCAAAACCATACACAGTGGTTGAATACAGACAGGGTTATGTTAATTAAAACTCCCATTTGGAAAAGAAAACACAAACACAAAATACAGAGACTTCATTGGTCCGCAGTAAATTGAAATTCTTCAGGTCAAGAGTTGTGAAGTTTTCTACTGTGGCTGTGGGGAAATTCCTGATGGGGCTCTAGTTCTGTCTTCCGGGAGTGTCTCCATTGTTTATTTACCTGCCTGGCTCCTGGCACCACCCCTGGGGGAAGGGCTTCTTCCTGTTTCTTATCCTCCCTGTAACACCTGAGATAGGTGTATCACAGTTTTGCAAAGAAAGAAGAAATAAGATATAAAGGGGATTTATTATGAGGGATTGGCTCTTGCAGTTCTGGAGATGAGAAGTCCCATTATCTGCTGTCTGAAAGCTGGAGACCCAGAAAAGCTGGTGGTATAATTCAATCAGAGTCTGAAGGCCTGAAAACCAAGCAGTCGATGATATATGAGTAAATTCTAGTCTGAGGGGAGAAGATGAGATTTCTCCCAGCTCAAGCAACGAGGCAGGGAAAAGGGCAGGTGGGGGGTGGGGCGGGGGCAAAATTCCTCCTGCCTTAGCCCTTTTGTTCTTTTCAGGCCCTCAGCAGATTGGATGAGGCCTACCCACATCAAGGAACACATTCAACTATCCTGAGTCTGTTCAAAGTCTAAGCTCCTCCAGAATCACTTTCATGGACACACCCAGAAATAACTGTAAAAAAAAGTTGTTTTTTTTTTAATTTCTTTTTAGAGAGAGGGAAGGGAGGGAGAAAAGGAGAGAGAGAAACATTGATTTGTTGCCTTTTTTAGGCTCCCTGACTGGGCACTGAACACGCAACTCAGGCATGTACCCTGACTAGGAATTGAACTGGCGACCTTTCTCTTTGGCGGATGACACCCAACCAACTGAGCCACACCAGTCAGAGCCAGAAATAACTTTTAACCAGATATCTGGGCATCTCCTGATCCAGTCAAGTTGACACATAAAATATCAGTGTAAGCATTGGGATATATGTCCTTGCAGATGTGGGGCTTTCAGAGCCCATTTAGAAGACAGAGGTCACAGGATTGTTTTAAATCTTGGATGATCAAGGGGTTATTTTAGTCCTGGTTTATGGTTTCTCTAGCAACACAAGTCCCTTGAAAATTTAGGCTGTTGATCTCTTTGCTTAAAGTCAGCCTGACATGCCAGTAACTGAGGCACTCGAAGTATTTCCCTAGAGAGAGTTCAAACCTGCATTATTCCTTTGTTTCCTCCATGCTACGCTTTCCTCTCACAGTGTAATGGCAGCTACCTTGATGCTATTGGGTTATCTTTATTCGTACGTTTTCCACAAAGCTGGGTGTTAGTGAGACGCTTGCTCAAATGCTTATTTGGTCTTTTTTCCTACTTCTTGGGGCCCAAGAAGCAGTCAATTAATTTAAGTCCATGCATTTCTGGAGCTGTTACTGAACTAAAGGTGTCTCTTTGCCTGCACTCTTCAAAACCCAATCAAATGCAAACAGGAGTGTACAGCCAAGAAAATAAAGGTTATTAGTTGAGAAAATGACACCAAACCTGGAGTCACTGGTAAGCTAGTGCTCAAAGACTTGGTTCCCTGAAGGCATCTGTGGGATGGGTTATATAGAGAAAGAATCATTGATCATGGTGGTTAAAGGAGCTGGGGTCCTGGGCTCTACTGATTGGTTGGGGCCCGGGTAGGGAGTGGTTGATCATTGTGTCAGGTCCGTATGTCAGCCATGGCATTGTTCTGTCTGGTTTCATGAGGGTGTGGTCAGTAGGGTCATTTCTGCTTTAGTGAGCCTGAAGCTGAAACACAGCTGGACTTACCATGCTATCTTTTGTTTGATCTGAAAGTGTTTCTGGGGTCAACAGACCTGAGGTTTGTTCTTGAGAGACTTTGATAGTGACCAGAATCTGGTGTCCTAAGGGCTTAATGATTAAGGAAGGCAGTAGCAAGATAGAAACGAGAAAGGCTTGTGTTAAAGAAATGGAATTTCTGCGTGGTTATAGACTCTATTCTTTTATTTGTTTTCATAAACTGACCAATTTCTCTTGAACTCATCATTTTATTATAATTGCTGACCAAATTCAGCAATAATGGCAAAATTTACAAATACCTACTGTCCTTTCAAGCGCTTTCCTTAGAGCTACAGGCTCAGTAGGTATAAAATCTTCCCCCCAGGTTATTGCATGTGTGTCAGTTGTATATCATAAATCACCATCTTTCCAGCTTCAACTTTTACATTAATGCCAGCCACTTTATTTTTGTTTTAATAGCTCTTTATTTCAAAGTTTCAGTTTCCATACTAGCGTAACTAATCCTAGCTGTTGTAACAAAACTTCTCAGTTCTCAGTGGATTAATACATTAGAAGTTCACTCCTTACTCATGATTGGCAGGCAGAGAGGAGGGTCCTGGCCCTGCTCCATATGGTTAATCAGGAACTCAAAACCCTTCCATCTTTTGTCACTGCCATTTTGAGCAGGGGACCTCCAAGCTTACCAGTGAAGCAGGAGAGAAAAGCCCTCTGCTCTTAGCCATCTCATTCTGCAAGTAACTGTAAGTTTTCTTTATATTTCTCTGGCTCCAGTGAGATCCAAGGAAACTGTGAAATGCAGTTTAGCTCTGTCCAGAAAGAGGAAATACATTTGGTGAGCATCTAGAATGGTTTCTGCCAGGGATCTAATTGTTTATATCATTTATGATAAGAATAGTTTGTCCCATTCATTTCTGAAGAGGGCAGCAGGAGGAAAAACAAATATAGGGTGAGAAGTATAGACCGAATAAAAAGAACCTAAATCAGAACCACCCATGATTCAACACAACCAACATTTACTGAGCACTCACTATGTTCCTAACCCTTGTCTGGGTAGTGTTGATTGTACTGAGCCTCTTCTAGTGCAATATCTCTAAATGTCAGTTACAAACTAAACACGTGAGGCACCCCAGGATTGTGCCACTTGGTAGTTATTCTCTTGTTTCGGGTATGGAAATAAATCTTAGCAAGGTGTTAGGATAATTTTTTATCACAAGGGACACTTGTCCGTAGATTATTCTCTAATTAACTATACTATTAACCCAAAATATAAGAGAAGAGGCAAATATTATTTCTTTTTTTTTTAATTTTATTTATTTACTTTTAGAGAGAGGAGAAGAGAGGGAGAAAGAGCAATGTATGGTTGCCTCTCACATGGCCCCCACTGGGGACCTGGCCTGCAACCCAGGCATGTGCCCCAACTGGGAATCGAACTGGGACCCTCTGGTTCCCAGCCCGCGCTCAATCCACTGAGCTACACCAGCCGGGCCAAATATTATTTCTTAATTAAATTCCTTTTAGATCAATTATATCTATTTCTTGCCCTGAAAAAATAGCCATGTAATGCCCAGGTCCTAGGGCACCAGGATAACCAGATACTCCCTGATGGAAGCTGAGCTGAATAATGCATGAGCAGAGCATCACTCCCTACCCTCCCTGCTCTCTTTGAGTGAAGTGCTTTGTTTTTCAAAACCTCCTTTGGGAGGCTCCACAAACAACTACTATTTAGCTCATAGATTCCAAAGATGATAAACAGAGGCATTTTCCTGCAGGTATGGATATCTTACTTTCTGATGATTGAAATCTGATTACTGGCATCCTCCCTGCAATGGCCCTGCCCAAAATCAAACAAAATTTGAGATATTCAAAACCAAATGAAAGGAGACTGAGAGTGTAGGAAAATTCAAATTAATGCTGACCTCCACTAGCAGAATACATAACATGGTATACTTATTAAGAGGCACATTTGAGCCATTTGGGGTTGAGAATTATGCTTTGCTGATTTTAAAAGAAGAAGAAGAAGAAAAAAAAAAAAAACAAAAAAAAAACCCAGGCAGCTGCCCTAGTTTCTAGTTGGACACAAGAGTATTTACTCAGCACAGAGCCAATCGGAGCTAATGGTTCTGAGTGCCTCTAATGGGCCTCCCGGTTGGGCACAGCCAACTTGGGCATGAGCAGAGAGAGGGCTGTTTGAGAGTGGGCGGGTCTGCTCGATGGGATCCACTACCTACTCTCTCCTCTGGAGCTTCCAGATCCTCCCACAGAGCACATGTGCATGCTTCCAAAGCTCCAGAGTTTGGATCAATACCGAAAAATTTGGAGGTTTATGAAATCTTCCAAATTGGAATGAAAACATCTCCCTGGGTATTCTGCAGTGCTAGTAAATGGAAATGAAACATCTGAATGAAGGCAAAGCATTCCCCAGACCTTCATCTTATTTCCGCTCAGATGTAATCCAAAATTAACACTTGCTCCAGACACCCAGCCTATTAGCGCCCAGAACGATTCCTCAGCTTCAATGAGGAGGGCAGCGGCTGGGGGCCTGGGTGAGTGGTGAGGGGCTCCCCCACTTGGAATTCCACCCTGGTAACCCAACAAGAGGCACACATTAGCATTTAATTATAGTGACAGAGCAGATGTGATAACAAGGTTGTCTTCTCTGGCTCTGTTCCTGATGTCACCACAAGGGTTTCCAGTTGTTGCACTTTCTCATTTCGGGTTTGCTCATTAATCTCGGCTCCTCCAGCTGCCTCCTGCCCCCCTGCTCTCCTTGCTGACATGTCTGATCAGACTTTGCGTGAGGCAATTGTAGCCTTTCAGAGAAGTGTGTGGGGCTGGGTCTTCTGCTTAGTTTGACTCCAGCCATCTGAGTTTCCTGCAGGCCACCTCACACTCCTCTCCGAGCCCTGTGAAGGACTTCATCTTCACCAAATTATTGTATTTAAAAAAGATATTTCAAACCCAAATGATTTCTTTGTGGCATCCATGAAAGGCCATTTTCTTTCAATTCTGTGACTTGTTATTTAGAATTTGTTCCTCATTAGACTCTTGACCACTCCAAAACTCTGTCCTTGCGCTTTTGTCTATTGTCCCAACTCCCAGCCTGAATATGGATATAATCATTTAATTTGCCCAATGTTCAGGCTTACAAAGCCCCAAATTAGGAACAAATGAAATGGATCCATCAGCTTGCTATAGGCTGGAATTCTATCTCTCTTCCTGCAAGAGTGAAAAACCTGAGGATAAGGTGATTTGGGTAAAGTTGTATATAAGTAGTTCACTAAATTTATTGTGCTTGAGATTTTGAACACAGCGAGGCATAAGTATATTTTCAAGTGTTCAGTTTTCTAGTCCTTGCAGGGCAAACAGGTGTGGAGGTACTACAGTGAATATGAAATAGTGGATATATGTAAGCTCTTATGGGTATATGTTCCCATAAGTGGGAACAAAGCATGTCTTTTTCTCTCTTATGTTATTCCCAGCATGATTCATGATAACCAATTCTACAGTGAGTAATAATAAACTCTTATTTTTTTTTGAGCAGTTAGCATACATCCAGTGTGGTGCTAAGCTTTTTATGTGGAGAATCTCATGACAGCTCTCTAAGTCAGGACCGTTATGCTATCCCCATTTTACAGATATGGAAACTGAGGCACTGGGGAGTTAGGACTTGCCAAAGTTACTAGGAAAGTATTGTTGGAAACTGGCTGGAAACCCAGGCAGGGTATTCCTGTACCTGATACTCATTCTACAATTTTTTTTTTTCCTGGAAGAGTGGAGTAGCTGTCATGATAAAGCATATAATCATGGAAGCAAATGTCAAGCTTAATAACAGAAAAGACTGTATGTGATATGTGTGACCAGAACCATAAGGTTCCAGAGACACAAAAGCATATGGTTTTTGATCATGTAGAGGTGGATACATGGGGTCAGAGAAAGTACTTTAGGTAAGGCAACGCCTGTTGGAAACAAAGGGAAGGCCATTTGATTGTGGAGGATGAGAATGAGACCACCATTCCCATGCCCAACCTGTGGTTCTGCATGGGGAGTCACATACTCCTGGTCTTCTCTGAGGACATGTTGAAACAATGGAAAGAGTGATAGATTTGAGGACTGGATTATTATTTAGAGAGTTTATTAGTGCTGCTCATTTTGTAGCCAGCAGTCTAACTTGTGCTGTATGTGCAGTTAAAGTCTGAATGCAGAGGCGTCTTTCATACTCAGGGGGTGAACTAAGGAGAGGAACTAGAATCCCTTGGTATTCACTGGTGAACTTTCTTCTTGAAATCCTCTGCTTGCTCTTTAGGCTGGAGTTGTAGATGTACTCAGCAGGCACACTGGGTTGCAACATCACTGATCTGAGGCCAGCTGTCTTCTTGATCGATCCCTACTAGATCAATGTGGAGTACTCATATCAGAGGTCATTCCTTAAAGCTGCAAGTTTAGTTCAAAGAAAAGGAAATACTATTACATATAAAAATGGAGAAGTTACAGATTTTTTAGAAACAATTACATCATGGTAGAGTTGAAAATATGAAAAATTTCAAGGAGAAAAACATATTTATAGATATATAAACTCTTAGTTAATATTAACTCTTTTTAGGGAGTCTTATTCAAAGATACAATCAATATTGATTGTAGATCAAGGTGACTTTTAATGATGTTCTTGAGTTGGGGACCCAGGTATTCAGGTATCAGTGATTACGAATTCACTGAGTTGTATGGTTACAAGACTATCTACAGAGAAATGTGGGGAGAGCCAGAAACAAAGCCACTTAACCCATCTCAAGTTTATTGCCGTTCTGGTGGTGTGGCTCTTGGTAATTTACGAGACTGTCTGTGGGGTTCAGCTCTTGAGACCTCCCGTCCAATAAAATAGCCATGTCGTTTTTCCTGAGTGAAGGGACGGACATATATCAAGAAGTGCAATTTGTTTGATATCCTTTTGTGCAGGAAGAGGAAAGGTTGCGGCATTTGTAAGTTAGTAAGAAGAAGGAGGGAGTTAAGGTGTATAGGTATGTGAGAGAGACCTTTCAGTTGCGAGTACATAACAGTCCTTGTGCATTTAACATCTTGGGGGCATAGGACATTATACTAGGAATACTAAAGTTTCAAGTAATGAAGTTGGAGCCATCAGTTTAAAGATTTAAAAGTAGCCCGTTGCATATTTCTTTAGATTTTAAAGACACCAAAACATCTCTTTCTTTCTAATGATTGGTTAAGTCACCCTTTACCTGAAGACACAGGGAAGGGGTGGCTTAAAAAGCTAAAACCCTGATTCTGGAAGATGGCATTCTGACAAGTCCTCATTCCCACTGAGTTGCCATTTTATAAATTACATTATAAATTACATTTTATAATGTAATTTCCCAAAGAAAGGTTTGTAATTACATATCGGGTCACAGGATACAAAGATTATGTCCTGAATGAGCAATCTGACTCAACACTATCCCAGGAAGTGAATATCCACTTAGTCTGTTGTCTAAATTACAAAATTATAATTTTTACTGACAAAAAATAAACCTGTGCCACATAAATTAAAGACATAAGCATTGAACTAGCTATTATCCTAGACAAAAGATAGGTCTGGATAATTTGACACAGGACATTTACTTAGAAGTATGTCTACATGCTTGTGGTACATGTGTATATATTTACATATGTGAATACATGAATGAGATACTGACATTATAAGGCTGAGGGTACAAGGGGTACTGCTAATACTAGGGCTGTCAGTTGGCACATGGAATTCTAAGTAAGAGAGTTGAGATTTTCTGATTAAAAACTGGAAGTTTCTTTTAAAAAAATATTGATTGACTTGAGATTGAGAATACATCAATTTGTCATTTCACTTATTTCTGCATTCATTGGTTGCTTCTTGCATGTGCCTCTACTGCAGACTGAGCCCACAACCTTGGCATATTGGTAACACTTTAACCAATGAGCTACCTGGCCATGGCAACACTGGGAATTTTTTGTGGGCAGGACATAAATATACAAATGAATGTGTATTTGATCATGGACTTTTATAACAGCTTATTGATGGCAATGGTGTCATACATTCAATAGACACCTTTTCATGGCATGGTAGAGGATGGTTTTCTTCTTCAAAAGTTATTTTTTCTCTGGCTAGTGCTTCCCTCAGAATGCTGGGAGTGTGGTTAATATACAGTTTGGAGTAAAGACATCTGGTTCTTAACAGCTCCTATCTTTTCCAGTAGAAATCATTTAGCCAATTCCTTCTTGGGTGGTCTCTACTAATAGCATTGTTGAGTCATTAGGGAGAGGTTATGGGAGGAGCCCAGTTGCATTCTTCTTGGGGATCCCTAAGAATGGGGACACCCGGCATTGGGCAAAGTACTAGCTAGTAACTCACGTGAAGCCCAGACAACTTTGCAGTAATTTTTCCAACTGTCGGACTCAATAGCAGCCTACGGAAGGGTATTTTTTATCTATGACAGTTGCAGCTTTCAATCCTAGATTGGATCTCTTGCTGTCCTCCCAGAAGATGTTTTAGTGATGTGCTGGCTTTAGCATGTGATTGGTAAGGCCTTGAAATAAATCCCCAGCCGAAAGAGAGGCATGGTAGAGTAGGGTGGGAAGGGGCGTTCAAGTTCACTAGTAAATCTAGTATCCTTCTAGCACTGTTTCTAAGAAAGGAGGAACATCTTCATTTCTGCATTCCTGCGTTTCCTTCTAAGTTCCTTAATTCCTTTTCCCTCTTCTCTTTTTATTTGCATTCATCTGTAAAATGGTTTTATCAGATCAACCATCTGAAATTTGTGATATCTGGTTGCTATTGCATGGTAACATCTGAGGTGGGGTGTGGGACCAGTCAGTGACATGGTCTTCATGGGGGCTGAGTGTCTGTCCTCATTGATACTAACTTTCTGTGGCCTTGAACATATACCTTTCATGTCAGAGCCTTAGTTTTCTTTACCCTAAAAATACCTGGTGTTAGCCATAAGCCACCTAGCAAGCAGAAAGGAGACTGAGAAATTCAACTTGGAGAATGATGAATAGATGAGAAGACATGTAGTGAAAAACAAAACAAAACAATTACATTCAAGGCAATGGTCAATGAGTGGAACTTTGTAGAGAAAAGTAAAAGGAAAGGCAGAATAGGAAATGCTACGGAAATGGACAAGTAAACAGAAGAGAGAGACTGCATTGAGACAAAGGAGAAAGAGAACAGGTAGGCAGAAAGGAGATCTGGTAGGGGAGGTGCAGAGAGAGATGGAAAGCAAAAGTTTTTCAGGAGGAAAGCTCTCTGGGCCCACGGAACCTCTCTTGGGCACAGAGTAGCTGCCTGGCCAATGTGCCGCACACAGACGATGTCACTTTTTCTGGCATCTGGGTTCTTCAGGGCAATGTGTAGGTGAATACTGCCTGGCCATTTCTACCTTTTAAGGGTATCTTCCAAAGACCTCCCAGAATTTCTGAAATTCTGAACAGAGTTATTAGATAAGAGCAGAAGCACTGTCTCCTGAAGATTCCATAAAAATGCACATTATTTATCTAAGAATCCACAAAATTATCCTCTTAACATGAAGGCACAATTGCAACAATCAACCTGGCATAGTGAGGGTGAGGGGCCAAGTACGCGATGTGCCCTGCCTTTGCAAAGTTTCAGTCAGGGGAAAACAAACCCGGACATATGACAAAGGTGGTGGAGATGTGCGTATGCATGTGTGCTTGTGTTTAATTAAGTGACTTAAAAACTAAAGGGAAAGAGCACTGATGACTTTAGAATCACAGATATCTTCAGGGAAGAGGAGGAACATGAGAATAATATGGAAAATTTGAATAAATGGAGAGGTACGAGGTGGAACATTTCCTGGTGACAAAGATGAGAACATATCCAAAGGCATAAACAGTCATGGCTTGTACAAGTGACAGTTAAGATACGCTGCTTATATCAAAATAAAGTATATAGATTCAGATGAGGAAAGGCCTTAAATATTGGGTGTTACCCTAAGCACATAGGATAAAAGTGACCTGTGATTCTACACTATGAAAAGCTATGAAGCCTGTGTTTTCTTAGTACAGTTTGCTTTGCATTTTCCAAATACTTTTTAATTTCTTTCTCCTTTGGATATAGAAAAGTTCATTTTTTTGGATGTATAGATTAGTATTATGTATTCAGTTTCATCAGTTTTGAGATCTGTAGGTGATGACCACTCAGACTCCAAATTCTTACAAATTTTTTAGATTTAGTCTATTATATTTATCAATAAGGACTGCATTCAGCTGCAAGTTACACAAACTTGATTGTAGTTGCTTATTATGCAAACATTATTGTATTTTTATCACACAACAAAATATCCAGAGGTAAGCAGGTCCAGGCATTGGGTCAGTGGTTTAGTGATGTTGAGACTGAATTCTCTGTGATTTTCTTAGCTTTTCCCATATTGTCTAAAGATGTCTCCAGCCATTATATCCACAATCCAGCAAGAAAGAAACAGTAAAGTAGAAGTCCAGAATCGGGTCACCCAGCCTTTCTCAGTCACAGAGAAGCTGGGGAAGGGGGTTCTTGGCTTTGCAGACAATTCATTGAGGGGCAGCAATGGAGAAGAGAGATGGAAATAGTTTTTCATTGCCACAAATACTTATCTGGGTATTTACTGATTATAATCTTTGTATATCTTGTAAATACGAAAACGCCTGTACAAACAAAGCCTGTTTGTGATTGGTAAGAGTTCAGATGTTAATATAATATACCAACCAACTGGATTTTTAAACTTTCAGCCAAGGTTTATTATTTGTAGTAGCTTTATAAATATTATTCACAAATTTTCTATTTTCTGGTGCACAATTTCAATGCCAAATATAAGATTTCTTTCAAAACACTAACCAGTTCTTCAGCAGACTGTCTTTCCAACAATTTTCTGCCTTAAATCATGATCATGGTCATCTTCCAAGTTGTCAACATTTATTTTGTCCTTGATATGTGCGGTCTTTATGTTTATTATTCTCATGTTCATGATGCTTCAAAGCAGTTATTGTTATCATTTTTTTTACAGATAGGGAAACTGAGGCTCAGATAAAAGTAAAGTGACTTGCTCAAGGACATATAGCTGGAAAGTGGCTGGATAAATTTAGAGACAATTCTGTGTGTTTCAATGCCTGCTTATTTGGTTGGTTTATTTTCAGAAGGCTGTTGCTGACTTCCCTGTGTCATTTGAGGGAATTTGTACTTTGTAATATCTACTTACCAGATCCCATCTGGGTTAAAACCATGAGGATGAATTTGGGATACTTTTTACTCTAACTCAACTTTGGGTTATGATTACCTGGAGTCAAAATGTAGAGTGCCAACTCCAAGAATTGCGAAAACAGGAATAATATGTCTTACTTCAACCATTAGGCAGAAAATAAAGATTAGGTTTTTAATAACTTGAATGTCTCCTTGCCCTCTATTCTTAGTTGCCTCATTTTGAAGGTATGGTTTTTGTTCTTGAGGAGATTCTCCCTGTCAGCTTTTCATTCAGGTCTTGCTTGAAAGGGGCTGGTCAGATGTCTTGCTGTTAATGAATTTCCATGACGTGTCTGGAACAGGGTCCTCAACACACACATTAGAATCATGTTGGAAGCCTGAAAAAATATGAAAGCCTTTGCCAACCTCCAGAGAGTCTGGTTTAATTGGTGTGGAGTGGAGCCCAGACATCAGTATTTTGTTTTGTTGTGTTTTGCTTTGTTTTTTGGCTCCCCAGGTGATTTTAATGCTCAGCTTGAGTAGAAAACTACTGGCCTAGATGATTAATAGAGGTACTAATGGAGGGGAGGGAAGAGAGAGCCGCAGAGTGAGTGGTTCTCAAACCTTTTGGTCTATGGACCATTTTATGGCGTGTTGAAAGAAATAGGTCTCTTCAGAATTAGTAGAAATAATTGCCTAGCTTTTGATGAGACACCAATGAGTGAAAGGATAAGTAAATGACTAACGAGAGAGAAGTTATGTGTAGAGAGTAACTTTATTGTTTCCATGATGCTTTTTATAGTTTTTTAAGTAGCATCATCCAAGTTTACGAGTGAAAAAGAAAAACCAAAATACTTCAGGAATAAATGCCTTAAACAGAATATAGTTTTAGTTAGTGGCAAAACTTGAATTAGAACTTTAGTCTGATAAGACGTGGTCCAGATTCTGCTTCATTTATTCTGAAGATCCTCAGGGCCACCCCAATGGGGAGATCACCCTTCATGAATGCCTCCGGGAGCTCTCACTGCACGTACAGATTTGTACTGGGGAGAGAATAATGGATCTGATTTGGTATCCAGATTTCATCTCACAGGAGCTCTGTCCTCAACACTCATCTCCCAGTGGTTAGAGAAGTCTGTTGTGTGCTTTATCCCAACCCTGTTGGCGTGGGTGTTTGCTGTGGCTGTTTTCAATTTCCTGGGCCTAATGTATTTCCTTTTCGTTTGGTGGCAGATGCCTCTTTGTTCCCCAAAGCCCATTTCTTACACTTTTTTTTTCCGTTTTAAAATTTGATCCATCTGAAATCTATACATTATCTCACAGACATCAGTGGCTTCTCTCCAGATTAAATTATTTAATGGCATTGTTTCACTGAAGTCTTCAGATTAGCTGCTGACACTTATCGGCAGAAAGAAACACGTTTTTACCATTGGGATAAAACATATTTTTTATTAGAGAAAAGAGCAACTAAATTGAATTTCTGTCTTTTAAATCTTAGCTATGGAAAATGAAGACATCAGGTGCTTTAAAATGACAATTTACCTTTGAATCAAAATTAAGCATCAGTCACCCAACCCATATTTCCCCTCCCTTTCTCCCTCCTTCATCCCTTTTGCTGTTTCCACCTCTCTCAATTTTCTCCTCTTGGCTTTCCTTCATTCCTTCACCCCTGTCTCTCATATGCCCTTGATCACTCACTTTCCCCCGGCTTTTCCTCCTCCCCACTCTCTACCTCTCCCTCCACATCGCCACCCCTCCTGCTCTCATCTCTTTCATTTTCTTCTGTCTCTGTCTTTGCTTCCCCCTCCCTTGCTTTTTCTAACTTACTCTAATCTAGTTGGCATATCTTCACATCTTTCTAGCCTTTATTCCTCTGGGTTCGGAGTTTTTAATTTCAAATGCCACTCATCTCAAGGAATAAATAAATCAAGGATCTGAAAGGAAAAGGCGGGGGGGAGAGGTCTGATTTCATTTCTTCCTTCTCATGTCAAGCACTATCCTTGGGAGTTTTATAGAAACAAATGAAAAGAACATACACTTTGCGTGTTTCACTCTCCAGGTGAGGAAATGGGGGTGAGGAGATCAGCGGCTATCTGAGCACTCCTGCCTGGAAGTCTGTACCTGCAATTAGGCATCTGGTTTTCAATCCTTTCTAGAGAATTGCTCTATCTGCCTGGAATTCTGTGTACTGCATACGTTCCTGCATTTGCCAAAATAACTCCATAGCTGCAATCTGATATGTATCATCACAATAACTTCTCTGTGCAGCACGTACCCATTTAACAAATGAGGTCAGCGTCCTAAGCAAGCATTGGTAGGAAGAATCCTCAGCTGTTTGAAAGGAAAGTAGTGTCTTATATCGCAGAGCCTGGAAACTGGGGTTAAACCTGGCAGCCTGGAATCACATCTTTCTGGATGCCAAGTTCAAATGATGCCTGATGAGTTGAGGGAGAGTGAAGCTGACGGGGTCTGAGACATGCTGCTAAAGGAAGGAGGGAACAGGAGTGGAAAGGAGAGGTCAGGAGGAATTTTCCCAAATTAACTTCACAATGCTGGAGGTTCTGAGAGCCCCCTAGGTGTCCCTGAAAGTATAAGAGGACAGCTTGGCAAAGGTGGTCCTGTAGTGGGATCTCTGTTCTCTGAATACAGGTACTTGGCAAGGGACTTAATGAGGCTGAACTCCCAGGCACTCTCAGCTCTCTAAAATGGACTACAGCTCTGGAGGGAGAGAGGTCTCTATCTTGGCAGATAGTTCTCATAAGCTCACCTAATCAGGAACTACACCTTGATATGCAAAAACAAACAAACATCCCAAAAATCTAAGTGGCATGCTTTTCTTTTTTAAAATGATTTAAGGAGACAACCTCAGACATTTCTTTTAGTGAAGAATGTAGCAATCTTGTGGAGAGCAGGCATTTTCCATGCCTGATTTAACCAAACACTTTTCAGCCACACTGTGCTAAAGACAGCACTTGACTGCTACGCTACACGCTCTTAGTCTTAATGGTGCTGCCATCTCCGCTTCACTGGGATTCCTCAGAACTTGCTTAGCCATGGGTGTAGTAATTGGACTCAATTATTCATTCCCAATAAATGAGCCGAGTAACTGGGAGTACATAGGATAGAAGTGGGGGGAGGTGTTGTCACCTTGAAACTGACAGTCAAGAAAATAGCATGAAAGTCTTCTTGAATATAAGGGAAGTTAAGAGTATTTCAAGGAAGGATGTGTGGTCTTTGTTTGATTCCTCATTCCAGCTGAACTCAAAACCAAGAAGAGACCAGGGGTTGTCAAGATGGAAGGTTAGCACGATGGATTGTCATCAGATTACCAGCTGAAAAAAAAAAGTCATTACAAACGCTGAGTTGAATTCTGGAATTAGGAGATCTGCAACCCACTAGCTGGGTCAGCTCTGTAGATGTCAGGTTTCTCATCTGCAATATAATATGTAATAAGTACGTGGCAGAACAGTGGTGTGAGGGGAATAACACCTATTCTGGCTGCATTGCCAATCATCATGAGACTCTAGCCAATATGCACACATAAAACACATTGGAAAATATAGCAAACTACTGTGCAAATAAAGGCATTTTTATAATTTTATGCATTTCTTCTATGTTCTCGGTCCCTTTTCTAAGCCCATTACTCCTATGCCTTCTCTACTGCTTTCAACATTTCCCTCTTTATCTGCAGACTACAGCTGTCTGATTTCAGGAGTGACTCTTGTACAGATAGATAGCAGAGCTCTTATACACCACATGCTCAGCAGGAGAAGGAAAGTATTAATCCACATGGACTACCTTCTTTAAAGTGAAGGACCTTATAAAATATCCACTGATTCATTAATATAGAAATTTACTCATTTATCATGTATCTATAGAGGGTCCAGTGTATCATAGGCACTGTCCTAGATACTTAGGATGTGGCAACAAATAATACATAGCCATCCTCTTGAGGATGTCAGAATCTAGTACTTTCTTGGGGGTCTTCCTAGTAAAATTTTATCATATGTGTTCTAAGAGAAGTCCAGAAATTTGGGAGACTGTACAGGGACAGAGTGTGTGTTTTGTTTTGGAGCGATTGACTTCACCACACTACATACAGGGTGGCACTAAAGTAGACTTACAGTTGATCATAGAAACCTACAGATATCTTTTGCCATAGAAAGAAAATCTATAGATTTCTATGATCAACTGCAAGCCTACTTTTGCCCCACCCTGTATGTTGAGAGTGACTTTTGTATTTATTGTCTCTTTCTTTCTCTTCCAGGAAGCAAAATGCTGATAATCCATGTACCTACAGAGTAAACCCATGATTTTTCTTATTTTCTGTATAAATCAAACAGCCACTGTATTGAGCCAAACTGGAGAGACAAAAGTGTTGCCAGACAGCTAACCAGGTTTTCAGCTGTTCAATCACATGGGCAAGACAAAAACAAAAGGATGGAATAAACATAAAGTTGACCATGAAGTTGGGTGAGTGGAGTAAAGAAGAAGAAACTCTGCAGCAGCAGGTGAGGTAGTGAGGTAGAGGCTTTTAGAAATAAAGTAGAGGATCATGTGTTAGGATATGGGTGAATCTGCTATGGCTGAATTGATTCTTAAAATTTACTAAGAATGGCATTTAATAAGTGCTTTCTGAGCTAAATCACACTATTTAGAAGAATTAGAATATGATTCCAATATTCTGTATCAAAAGGAAGAGAGCATTTTTATTTACTCCATCAGAATGTCTACCCAAACTTTTACCTCTTTTATAACTAATCAATAGCAAATTAATTCAACAAATATTTACTAGGGACCTCTCTGTGTAAGAGCCTTAGGGATTCAAAGATACTAAGAGTCTTGGGATTTTCAAAGGTGAATCAAATGTTTTGGGTACATATTGCCCTTGAGGAATTTACAAAATGACAGAGCAAATATAGCATACATAAAGATGACTCTGTAGAATGTGAGAAGCCAGGAGAGAGATATGTCTAACCTTGTATGGGGATTCAAGGAAAGCAATGATCTTTTCAAGTTGAAAGTCTCAGGGAAAATTAGGGAAGGGCATAGGAAGGAAGTAGTATTTGGCCAGGGAAGTTGTGAGATAATGAGAAAATGGATGTTTCGTATGAAGGAAATAAATTGAACCAAGATATTGAAGGAAGTGTGGCACATAAATAAAAGATAAAAAACACAGGAACTCTAAGAGGGCAATGTTGGGAAATTAAAGTTGCAAAGGTGAGTTTGGGCTCAGTTATAAGATATGAAGTCACTTAAAAGTTAAAAGGCTCATACTTTATTCTACAGCCAACAGGGAGCCACTGAAAATTGTACATGAGTGTATGGTAATGTTATAATCAGAACTGCACATCAGAAATATTAATTCAGCTATCAATCAACACATATTTGTTGAATGATCTACTCATTGCAAGGTATAATGCTAAATGCTGATAAGAATACAAAATGAGTATATCACATAATCCCTGATCTGAAGATCTTACATTTTGGGTAAGAAATAAATGCCATATTTAAAGGAGGATAACTAATTGGAGAGTTATTTTACAATTAATTCTGGATAAACAGTGACACTTGTAACACTTTTTGGTTTCCACTGAGTAGAATCTGGAATCTTCTATCGTTGCAAATTTGTCTTTGTTCTTTGTAATCTGCTAGCTGGCTCTAAGTGCTGCCTGTAGAAGGGAAATTACATAGCAAATCTGAGTGCTGCAAACTCACTACCCTGAGCAGACTGATGAAGAAAATTTTCCAAGGCCCTCTTCTCCCCCCAGCTGTGAAGCGCTTTTAGCTGAATGGAGAATCTTCATTTCAGTGATTAATTGTATATTGCACTGTCCTAGAACCTGGTATTTAATTATCCTAAATGCTTTATGAATATAGATTATGTGTCTGCAGGATCATACGAGAGGGCCAGCGATGTTTGTTGAATGATCTTTTCTCTAATCAATGTAAATTTTTCCAGAGACGGGCAGTGACTTGTTCATTGTCTGACTGTGAGCTGTAGCTCTATCTGAAGAGAAGGACATACCACCGTAGGGCATCCTTTATCTCAGGCCACCGCTGGAATTTGGAGGCTTACACCAGTTTCAGCTGACAATTCCGGCTCAGTTCCTTGTCAGTTAGGCACACATATGTACACACATCAGTGGCAATATAAAACGTAAAATAAGTTTTGTTTTTGTTTTGTGTTTTTCTTGTTTTGTTTTATTTATTTATTTGTTTATTTATTTAGGATGGGGCGACCCCAAAGAAATTGCTTGCCCTTTACTCGTTAAAAATCTTTGGGAAGAACTTCCTCTTTGTTAACACCACCACCAACACCCTCATCATCGTGGCATTACCGCCAACTTCTTCATCAATATTTTACTAAATCCAGTGATGTGTTTGGCTATTGTATTCACTATGGAAGAGATATATCAGCGTTCTTTATGGACAAGAGATGCTACCGTTATCTCCATATCAACAGACTATTCTGTCAAGTAATAGAATCAGGCTGTGCTCTTGGTCAGGTGACTTTGCAATATGACTAACTGTGATATGGAGCTTAGCCTGAGGCCCCAAGATATAACACGTGTAAAGTTAGGGCCTGTACTTCTTTATGGGTTAGATCTTATTCACCCTGTACAGAATCCACCGGACTAATTGCCTACAGGCAAATAAGAAAGTGAGAGTTAATGTATTAGGTGCCTATGAAGGCGCTAAATGTCTTCTCAAAACAGCTGCTTCCCTCAAAACCTTCCTTCATATTTTTCCTCCTATGGGAAGTTCTTCTCGGCCTTTCTCAGCCATACATTAAATCAGTCTTAAAACTGGCACAGATACAAGCCCACATCTGGAAGATATTAGTCTTTCTGGAAGAACTTAGCCCGGTAAGAATTTAAATAAAATACTTGAAAATTAGATTTATTCCCTCGTTCTAACGTTTCTACAGGTATTTATATTTTCTGGTTTAGCAGCCACATCACTCAATATTGTTGAGTGTGAAAAGGGCGTGTGAAAATGTTACGGGCTGACAGATGTTTTGAACTTCTCTATCTCCCCAGCTGCACCAGATCTAACCGCCTGAAAGTGATTTCCCTTTATGACATTTCATACCACATTGCAAATCTAAATTGAGGCCTGTTTCCTAAATACATTTAAATATTAGCTGAATATAAAAATGTGAATACAGCCAACAATCCATGAATACGCAAATGCATTTCAAAACATTCTTCACCCTGAGAATCAGAAAATGGCATATCTGGGACAAGTGAAGATGGATACAAAAGACCAAAGTGAAAACGTGCCTATCTGTGTATCTAAGCATTACTATTGTGTCTATCACCATAGTGCCTGGGCCTATTGTTGAGAAACATTTCTCCTTAATGATGATAAACTCAGAAATATGCAGGAACAAAAGGGCTAATTTATAAATAACGTGAACCTTATCCGTAATGGCCAGTATTGGGAGGCCGTTATGTAGATTCTTCCCGATCATTAAGGGGCAAGGCTGGCAACACTACAGATTCTTTACCACGAGCAGAGGCCAGAGGCGAGTGCAGAAGGGAAGAAGGGGTGAGAGGCAGGTGTTCTTTTTTTGTTTGGAGGTCACCAGAGTAATCTCCAGTTACAGATTTTAGCGTGGCTTGCCCCTGTCGTGTATTGCTGCCCTTCATAACCAAGGTCTTGGTTTACAGATCTTTGTGAAAATTATTTCTAGAAATGAAAGAAGTCTGGATGGATTCAACAAAAAGCATATTACTTATTATTATGCCGCAGCTTTGTTTTTACTGTGGTGTACATAAAATTTCCCGTTTACGTAGTTACCAGTGATTCAACTAAATCCATGCTGATATGCGCTATCTGAAAGGTGTAGAAATCCATCCTGACTGGTGACTTGGCCAAGGTCGAGTCCGATGTTGTAGTGTCCCCTTTAACTTTTTAATAGAAAACCTCTGTCCCTCATTTTTATTTTTTTCCTGCTGAGGCAGTTTTCAGTGTACCCTACACAGAATAAGTATTTACAAAATTAGCTTTCAGTATAGAGCAGATCCCATAAAAAAATTTACTAATGGAGTAATTTTTTTAATGGGCATGAACTATTGTTTTTTTTTTTTTAAATAATCACCCAAAGATCAAAAACAATTATGGAACAAATCCTGTAATTTGAATAGTTTTTCATTTCATGTTTCTGTATTATTTTCAATTTTTATCTATATATTTCATTGGAGATTATTAACCAAAGATTCACTCTAAAAGAACATATAATGTTCTTTTTTTCTTTAAAGAGGGAACAAGGTGGTTTTTTTCTTTTATCATACTGAAAATAACTTGTAGATACTTCCATTCTTCTTGCATTTGTCTAATGTGATCTGTCCTTACATAGGGTAGGCAGGCGCAGGTGTTCTTTGTGTTTGAGAAACCCAGAAGAAAAAGTGTCATTTGCCTTTGTGTGGCTCCCCAGGTGCTATGTCAAATTCTACAAATACAGTGAACAAATGACTGATTCTGGACCCTACTGTGCCTAAAGTCTAGGGGCAATACTGTATTAGATGCTGAAAAGAGGATGAGTTATTTAAAACGTAGCTCTTGATCTTGAGGAATTACATTTAGAAAGGGAGAAGAGGCCTATATATGTAGGTAATTAGCCATGTGATGTAATGTGTGGTATGATGGTGGAGGTATCAAGCACTACCAACACTCGTAGGAAGGCGTTTCATATTGAGACTTTCAAGGAAGACTCCTTGGGAGAGGTAGGGGCTGACTTGGAGTTTGGGGCAGATTTTGATTGGTGGAGAGGTTTGCAGTGACTGACAATTAGGGAACAATGTGGGGCAACCTGTGAGAGCACAGTTACATAATGCGTATCCAGAAGGCATTACACGGATCAATGTCATTCGAACAGAATTTATATAGGAAGACAATGAGAAAAATTTGACCAGCTTTGGGCTCGATGGTGAAGGGCTTTGAATAGCCTGTTAAGGAGCTTAACCATATAGGCCAGAGGAGACGACTCAAGTTTCTTTAAATAAAATAAATTGCTTCAGAATGACGTATCTAAGAGCTAGCAGGAATCTTGTGAGACCATCAACTTCTAGCCCATGTTCTCATATAACAAACCTGGACAGGTAGTATTATACCAACCTGGACAGGTAGTATTTCTTGTGGAACATTCTAACTCCCTCGCCAAGTAGATCACTATGTTCTTTCAGTTAAGATGTTGACTCACTGCAATCCCAAGTGGACAAACCGATTTTCACAAATCTGAGCCAAGTCTTGTTCATCTTGGACACATTTATGGGATAACTTTGATTACCTCAGACACCTGAAAGCCTGTCATTTGTCATAAGTCGATATACTGGTCACCCAGCTGAATTTCAGCACTTTTTACAATTGTGATATATAGAGATGAAATGAAGTAATAACACTCCACTCCCTCACATGAAGATCCTTCTTACCCATCTGCTCTGATGTCTCTGTAATAATATTATGAAGTTGTATTTGACATGATGATCCAATGATGAGCAGGGTGATTCTCAGTGCAGCAATCTTAGTCTCATCTCTTGCATTCCTTTTTTACTTTGAGGCGCTGTGCAAGTTAAAGCTAGGTAAGCATTATTTCCTTTTTTAAGTACATTAAGGGTGGGTAGTGGGCAGCCAAGAGGATAAATTAATTGTCTGCTTAATGCAGCAGAGTGCATTATCTTACCCAGAAGTGGAAATCTTTAGCTCCTAGGTAGCAATACGATAGGAAAAACCAAGCATCTACTTCTCAGGAATTCAAAATGTCCCGAAGTGGGGCAGCTGGGGAGCCCTTGGACAAAAGCAAAATGTGTGCACTTGTTGAGATCACATATGGGCCATGTTCTGGACTGTACAGTATTTTCTTCTTTTTACTCTGATGGCTGTCCTCCGGCCATTTTCTGTCCCAGAAGTGGGCTGGCCTCATTGCTCTCAAGTACACTCAATTCTGTTTCTCCAGGCAGCTTTCTGTGACCCCTAGAACTTGTAGCCTGTTTTCCTGCAGGTGCGCAGAATGCCTGCACCCATCTAGATACCTGCTCCTTTGTTCTTGCTCTGTTTATCTCCCACCCATTCTTGAAGGTCTGCCCTCTCCAGGACACTTCTGGTGTCTATACTAACCCTCACTCTCATTGATTTCACCTCTCAACCACCCTCGGCCAAGGTCCACGCTGCGCCACCTGGGATTGCATTTCACATGCTTGTTCTCATTTCTGGTTGCTCAACAGAATCACCCATGCAAAGATTTCTTTCTTCCTTTTTTCTTCTTTCTTTAAAATATTGAATCATTGGCTTTCACCTTGGCTCCGCATCAGAATTAGCAATGGAACTTTGCAAAAACAAAGAGGCTGCATCCGGAGATTAGGATTCTGGGTGGCCGGATCCTCTGCATTTATATAAAGTCCAGTAGGTGATTCAGAGGGGTGGTGATGGTTCAGAAATTTTGATTTAATGTTTTGCATAGCCTATTTTTGTTTTATGTGAGTAAATCTTTTCTTTGTAGCTAAATTATGAGGCACTGCAGTTTCATTGGAGTATTTTATCTTGCAGCATTTGCATTGTCAATAGTATAGTATATTGCTTTGGTTAATTCACTTGGCAGAGAGGTTGGGAGAAGACATGGTTCTGACCCAAGATCTGCTTTTCTAGGGCGGTTATTAAACAATTCTGATTACGATGCACATGCAAAGACCCCCATCCAGAGGAGCCCTCACAGGGCATATGTGCTTCAAAAGAACACTGTTTATTTTGCCAAGAACGGAAGCCTGAAGGCATTTTTAGATATTTTTGATTTAGAGTCCAGAATTTATATGAATAACAATAACCCCTGATGAAAATACAAATTTGGGATGATATGATAATGTACACCTAACCCTGGCTGTTATTAAATTTCTTGAGCCTTTGCCTGGTGTGGCTCAGTGGATTGAGTGCTAGCCTGCAAACTGAAAGGTTGCCAGTTTGATTCCCAGTCAGGGTTGCAGGCCAGGTCCCCAGTTAGGGCTGGGTGAGAGGCAATCAATTGATGTATCTCTTGCACGTCAATGCTTCTCTCTCTCTCTTTCTCCCTCCCTTCCCCTCTCTCTAAAAATAAATAAAATCTTAATTTTTTTTTTTTTTTTTACTTGTGGAAAGGGTGGAGTTCCATAATCTCATCAGAATCTCCAAAGAGACCAAAGCAAAGGAAAAAGAAGTAGGTGTAGCCCCTTGCTCAAGTGCCTGTGCCCCTATGCAACCTGAAAAGAAATGAAATTAGGTGTGGTGGAGGATTTCATCCCACCCCATCCCCACCCCACGGTCTTCCCTTTCTGTTGCTGTGGGCATTTTATTTCACAGTAGGAGAGCACCACTGGAGAGCACCGCTGTACCTGATCTGGAAATTCACCAGTAAGGGCATGGTGATAAAAACGTGCCCATCTCTGGGAGAAGGACAGATGACCATCCTTACAGCCTCTTCAACAGCCAGGCTGGTCAGAACGGACATGGTTATGCTACCTGTGCTCAGAAAGCAGTACCCTTGTTCGCTTGTAACGGGACATGGTGCCTCATACCAAGCTGAACCAAGTAAGTTTATAATTTACCAAGTAAACATACAACAGTAAGTTTACTGCCTTCTGATGAGGCCTCCTTGCCCGCCCACCACCACCTCCTCTTTCAGCTCCACTGTGTGGGAATTTGTTGAAGCTGGTCTCATGGTACTGGGAGGGGTAAAGCAGCTGCCTCTGAAAGGCCTCACTCTTTCCTGGCTTTTAGGTCGGAGAGTCTGCTCCTCTCTGTCTTAACTACTTTTAGGCCTCCTTCCCTCTCCTCCCTCTGCATTGAGGGGAAGCTGGTTTTCACATACGTGCTCAGACACGCAGCAGCAAACTCCGAAATGAATGACTGGAATAGCTCTATTAATTTATGCCTCGACAGTAATGACCTTAAGACACAGAAGAATTATATATTCATTTGTTTCTAGTGTATAGCACTGCTCAGTTAACACATTTCAGAGAACACGCTTCCCTGTCTCCAGCTGTGAGGGTAAATGAGGCCGACGGAGGCTGCGGGCGGAGTGCCGGCGACGATCCACTAGATGGCAGGGTGGCCTCAGGGATGGACGGGCTGCCGGCGGCTGCAAAACACTTTTGTTTGCAGACGTTATTTGACACATTCAAAAATCGACCATTTCTCTCCCGTTGTTCATTTGGATATTATATTTAAGCTTATTTATTTATGGGGCACATACATCAGATGCATATTTACAAACAAATATGCCTACACTGTCCGAGACGAGGGTGCTGCGGAAACAATGCCCCCCCCCCCCCCCCCCCTGCGCCAGCCGGGCAGACTTCTGCGAAATTTCCTGCTCTGCAGACGCCCTGCTGCGCTCCACAGCATCGCGCACACACCATCAAACCTTATTGATGTTGGGAAGGGAAGAGATATCTTTGAAAGTCAAAGGGCATAATCCCTTCCAGGAGGGAAACTGTTTTTAACACATGGTTTGGTCAGTTAGGGGCTCTTAGAAAAAAAAAAAAATGTGGAACAATCAGCATTTCACATTGAAACCCTCCCCGCGGGAGATTAAAAGTAAAACCAGATTAGAGATGTGAATTGTATTCAAATCCTTTCTCCCCTTTCCTCTCCCAGGTCCTCTAATCTCTTCAACTCTTTTACCGTCCTGTCTCTCCTCTCTTTGTTCCTGTTTCTATCAAATCTCCCTCCTCTTTCTTTTTCCTTTTTATTCCGTCCGAATCGCCACAGCTCCCCTTTCTCAATCCTTCGTTCTCTCGGAATTTGATGCTGCTTAGATGCTCCTGATCCGGCATCCCTTTATGCAGTCTTTTCCCCTTAATGAATTGTTAGAATTTCATAGGAAGGGGTAACTGCTCTTCTCTGCTCCTGGATGCTGCGGCTTGCAAACTGCTTTCGTTGGAGCAGGAAAGTCCCAGCTCCGAACCCGACCCCTTGCCTGCAAACAGTTTTACAGGGTTTAGACATTCAGTACACAGGGGGGTCTTTCATTACTTTGTTCCTCATCCAAGTGTAGGTCGGATTAAAGTTGCAGTTAAAGAAGGCTTCTGGTAAAGGGAGACTCTCCGTGACAGAAAGAACAGAGTCCAGCAGTCTTCGAATGTGCCTGGCTTTTGCAGTTGTCTGCAGTGGGAAGATTTCGGGAAACTCAAACAAGCGGAGGACCGTTTTCACTCGACTCTTGGAAGCATCTCTGCCTCAATTGTCCAAAAGACAATTGTGTATCAGAAATTTTAACTTTTACTAATTTTCTTTCCAGATAAAATTAAAGTCACCTTCTTTATAGTCTCCCATCCAATTCACACGGGCTTCTGTAGTTCTGTATGTCTTCTTTCTTTTCAGTTGTAGGATAATTACCCTAATAAAGCATGTGTAAGAAAAAATAGAACAAAAAGTGATCAATAAATTTTGGTATAGATTAGAAAGTGATGTTTCCCCCTTAAATATATACATATCGAATATGTAGGAAGTTAGTTATATGCCATTCTTTATAACAGGTACACATACGGTTAAGACCTGCTTTGATATTTACATGATGGTATATACCTTTCTGGAAAATGGCGTTGTCCTCACATCTCTGATCTACCATAAATTTAAATTTTTATAGCTGTGAACCACAGAAACAAATAGATATTATGAACTTGTTACTACCTCCCACTGTATTACCTTGCAAAATTGTTGTTCATGGTAATTAGCATATTTTAAGAGCTTGAAATTCTGAGGTTGTTGCAGAAGTTTTCAGGAAAGTAAGGTTTAGTTGAAGTTTCTTTGTTAAACATATTATGCTGTATTTTTAGTAACAGAAAAGCTATGCCAAGGAGTCACAGTACATTCAGTTGTAAGAAAATATTGCTTAAACAGACCAACCATTTCTTACAGATATTGGGTATCAGTATTTACTCTCCTGGTTTCCCTTTTATTTTCCCTTTTCTCTTTCTCCTCTTTCTTTCTTTACATCTTTCCTATATGTTACTGTGGTCATTAATTAGAAATTCATGTCAGCTGTTTATAGAATTTTTTAAAAGCCACTGAATTTCCTTCTTCAAGTTAGCATTTTCTTCAACCATAGATGCTGACCATTTCAAAACCAGTAGGTAGGTGATGGCATTTTATAAATGCATGCCCTTATCATAAATATCAACCAAGTCCTCTAGATTATTTCAGGGAAATTTTTCTTCTCAGCCAATACTGGGAACATTTAGAAATGTAAGAGAAAAAAATCGTTCTCCTCCTGGTGGGCTGTGGGAAGTTTCCTGTTGTTAGGTGAATAATTGAGCAGTTTACATTAATCAGGAGCTCTTTGCAGAGGGGGAGTCTGGAGAGGGTTAATTACTAAGGTAAAACAACTACAGAGTTCAGCTTACTAGGGTGCTAATTGGGTAACAGGTGAACATAAATAGTGAGGAGAAGCAGGAAATTAGGGCATAGGAGGAAAAATGAAGATGTTAAGTTCCACAACCCTTATAAATGTACTTAGGTCATTGGTACGGTAAACTGTAGCAAGCTGTTTTTACCCTCTTCGGAAATTTCAGGCTGCTGGGCTATGACTGGAATTGGTTTGGGAGAGAAAGGCTAGTGGGTCTCCTGTCCAGTGAGTGACCTCAGCTGGCCCAAACGCCTGGGCTCTGGGATTTCAGCACTATTGCTATGTGTGGCAGGTCGAGGAAACTGTGGGTGCAGCCAGGCTTATTGCCAGTTATGTTCTAACCAGGAGGCTCGAGGATAGCCCTGTCTCCCTGTATCTACTCAATGCCTGTGTATCCTTTCATAAGATTAGACATTGTTCACCTGTCAAGTAAACGTTAGGTTTAAATTATCAATATTTCTGGAAGAAGAAATATGGTGATTTGTTTTCACTTTTAGGTGTATTGAATTGAGATCATATCTCATCTTTTTCCTAGAGCAGATTTGAAAGAAAGGAAAGTCGAGAGCAGCAATCCTCAACCGGGGCTGCAGAGGGGACCCCCCAGGAAGGGCTTAAAACTCCCTGCACCCCGATGCACCCCAGACCAGTTAAATGAGAATCTCAGCTGGTGGGACTCACATATCAGTAAATGTTAGAACATCCCAGGTGATTCTGTCAAGTCAAGGTGAAGAACCATAAACCAGAGAGAAAAGCAGAATTTAGAAAACAACAACTATCCTGTGACATAGTGTAATTATTTTGTGTTTGATGTCATACTTTTGGATGCCTGTGAGGGACACTGGGAGATTGTGGGCAGGGGCTGTGGAGATATTAAAAGGTGATGTAATTCCTGTGCTACATATTTGGGGGAAGCGGTGGTATTTTAGGCTAGAATTAAGAACTGGAGATCTGTGGAAATGGGAGCAGGGGCTTTGTCTCTCTTGGTCCAGAGTGAGAAGAAAATAAAAAACTAAGAATGTTTTAATTTCTAAACCACCGGCTATCTCAAATTTCTAATCTCATTATTGGGTGATACCTCTTCACTGTTTCTGCCCCCTGGAAAAGCCACCCTGCCTAATGAATGTAAGCCTTAGACCAGTCTGGAGACGTGTATTTGAACTTTAGCAAATCTATCAATCTCTCAGCATCTTTCATTTCCCCTTTGGTGATTAGTTATTATCAATAGTTTCCTGCGGCTACTGTCCCAAGTTATCACCAACTTGGTGGCTTAAAAAGCAATAAAAGTTTATTTTCTTACAATTCTGGAAACCAGAAGTCTAAAATCAGCACTAGTGGACCAAAATCAAAGCACTGGGAGGGCTGCGCTCCCCCTGGAGGAGAATCCATTCCTTGTTACTTCCAGCTTCCGGTGGCTGCTGGAGTTCCGTGGTTCACTACCTTCCAATCTTTCTCTCCTCAGTCTTCACATCGCCTCCTTCTCTGGGTGTGTCCAATGTTCCTCTGTCTTCTTATATAAGGATACATGTGACTGTATTTAGGTCTGGCTGGGATAGGATAGTATCCCTATTTCAGGACCTTAGTTTAATCATATCTGTGAAGACTTTGCCATATAACATATGTAGGTTCCAGGGTTTAGGACCTTTTTTCTCCAGCTCTGCCTAAAAGAGTGGAATGGGTAGTTGGGCAGCTGCTGAATTCTGCTCGGCACTGGAGTAGTATTCACTTAGAGAACAGTATAGAGTTGCTGCAAACCCTCTTTTACCAGTAGTTTTAATCTCATTTCTTATAATCCTCTTCATCTGGGCTTCCTAACAGTATTAGTTAATTAATTCATTAATTAATCCATCAGAAGTCATTTATCAAGGACTATGTTCAAGAGGTTGTGTAAGCATTGGAATGCAGAGATTAATTTTGGAAACCTCAGATACAGGGGACTGAAGTAATCATAGTCCTTAACAATCATTAACAATATACTAAGGACTATTGTTAACAATTAGTGGTGCAAGTTTCCTCCCCGCTTTCTCCCTCGCCTACACTGACTTCCCTAGGCATTCCTTTCCTGTCCTTCCAATAAATTCTCTCCCCACCATACCCACAGTGGGGACTGTTTTCAGAGATGTAGCCTTGAGAGAGCAGTGTGTTGTCGGTACCGCGTAGAGGTGTGCCCAGACCGAACCTAACTAAGGCCTCTATATAAACTTTTAAGATTCTGGCTGATGGATATGAACATCTACACCTCTTGCAGTTGTCAAGACAAGCTTCGTATGTAAGTTTCCTAAAACTGCCACTATCGATCTGGAGTGATCTGCCTCTTTCTCTGGTCTCTCCGTACCTTCGTTGTTCAGTGTCGTTTCAGATCTTTCCCAGGAAGCTCCGCATTTTCTAATCAACAATGTGTTTAAGAATCACGTGTCCTTAAACTTGGATGTATCCTTATAGAATATATATTGCTCGTTCATATGTATATGCAATCTTATTTTTTCAAAAATGTTGTGCTATAGGGCTGATAATGTTTCTTATTTCTTAAACTCAGCATTTTGTTTTTAATATCCATTCATTTTGATGTATGCATTTGGTTGTAGCCATTGCTTCTAAGGACCGTGTAATATTCCAAAATATTTACTGATTGTATTTTACTTTTCCCTTCCTCTAGTAATGGACCCCTAACTTGTCCTAGAGATTACCGCAGAGATGAATCGCAGAGTATGTGATCACTTAATTGGAACAGGTATTGCCAGATTGCTCTCAGAAATTGCTATTCCAGTCTCTCTTCCCATTAACAATGAAAGAGGGCAATTCTTTATGTTTCTGACCAATATTTGGCATTTTCTGGTGTTCTAGCTTTTGTTATTCAGATAACTGTAACATGTGCCACTAGTTTGATTTTCATTTCTCTGATTATTTTTGAGCTTGGATACCTTTCATATATTTGAGAAGCAGTTGCGTTTTTATTTCTGTGAGTTATCTTTCCATATCCTTTGGACATTTTTATTTTGGTTTTCTGTCCTTTTCTTGTTGATTTACAGGAATGTCTTTTACATTATAGAGTGATGCTGTTCAAATACAGAAGCAACTAGCCACTTATGAATTTAAATTAACCTAAAATTAAAATTCAATGACTTGGTCACACCTACATTTCAAATGCTCAATAGTCACATGTATGTAACATGTAGCTACTCTATTCGACCATGCAGAAAATATTTCCATTATCACAGAAAGTTGTTTAGGACAGTGCCTTTCTAGAGATGTTAGTTCCTTGTCGGTTTTAAACATAGCTAATATTTTCTTCAAATCTACATCAACATTTTCTATGAGGTGACAGGTTAAACATGGCTGCCATTCTTTGATACTTTTCTTTCTTTTTTTTTTAATTATCTATTTTCAGAGAGAGGAGAAAGGAGGGAGAAAGAGTAAAATATGGTTGCCTCTCACATGGCCCTCATTGGAGACCTAGCCTGCAACCCAGGCATGTGCTCCGACTGGGAATCGAACTGGGACCCTCTGGTTCTCAGCCCGAGCTCAATCCACTGAGCTACACCTGCCAGGGCTGATACTTTTCTTAATGAGAAGTATAACCCATGTCCCCTCCTCTTGAATCTGGGACTCCTTTAACCAACAGAATATGGTAGAAGCAATGCTATGCCACTTTCTGAGTGAAAGACTTAAAAAAACTGGCAGTTTCTACTTTCTGTCTCTTGGAACACTCTCTCTGGGGAGTCCTGAGTCTCTGCGTAAAAAGTCTGACCACTCTAAAAATCGCTAAGTTACAGCGGCACGTGGCGGTGCTCTGGTCAACAGTCCCAGCCAGCCCCAGCCTAGCAGCCCTGCCTGCCCAAGCAGGAGGCATTTAATGAAGCTGTCTTGCTGAGGACTCTGCTAAGTACCACCAAGTGGGTTCAGTTAACGCAACATGGAATAGAATAATTCAGCAGAACCCTCCCTGAACTCCAGACCTATAAAGTCATGAAATATTAGAAACTGGGTTCTTTGAATCCAGTTCCTTTGAAACTGGGTTCATGAAACTGGGTTCATTTCAGGGTAATTTGTTATGTAGCAGTAGATAACCAGATGGCCTTTAAAAAAAAAAGAACAGTTTTGATGTAAGGGATGCAGTTTGCAATATGAATACTATTGCATAGCAGCTAGGAACGATAGAACCTTAGCAATGGTCAGCCTGGAGTTTGGATTATGCCTCTGTCAGACTGAATCCGGAATCATGGAGGGGCTGTTCTAATGGAGGAATGTGTAGAGTGTAGATATGGCATGAAGGATAGATGATTGACTCTGTTTGGTCAAGTGAGGTGGGGGACAGTCTTCAGGCAAGCGTCCTCAGAATTAAAGGGTTAGCAATATATCAGAGGTAGTACAGGAATTGATCAGACTAACTTAAGGAGGAAAAGATATTCAAGATAGAGCAGTTATGGTATGCTAAAGCAGACTCAAACTTTAATTTATTTATTTTAATTCTGTATACATATTTAATATATATCAGTGTACATTTAACACATCTATCTTCACATATTATATACATAAATATATAGGTATGTACACACACACACACACACACACACACACACATAGCGGGTCCTCTAATAACATTGTTTGGTTTCGTGTTATTTCATTATAGTGTTGATGCGATGCTATAGGAACTTAACTCTTGTTTGTATCAATTAGCCTATGGTAAAATTGGTTTTGTTATACATTGTTTCACTGCAGTTTCAAGAAATTATTGACTACATTAAGTGAGGATTTAATGCATACACATTATTGTTTTTTGATGAAAACACATGCCTAATTTTAAATATTTTTCTTCATGGTTTTGTTTTTGATGTCTTATTTTAAAAAGAAAAAAAAACAACCCTTACTTACCTAGAGGTATTTTCTTTTTTTAAAAGATTTTATTTATTTATTTTTAGACAGAAGGGAAGGGAGGGAGAGAGAAAAACATTGATGTGTGAGAGACATTGATCAGTTTCCTCTTGCACGCCCCCAGCTGGGGACCTGGCCTGCAACCCAGGCATGCGCCCTGACTGGGAATCAAACTGGTGACCTTTTGGTTTGCAGGCCAGCACTCAGTCCACTGAGCTACACCAGCCAGGGTGAGAGATATTTTTTTGTAGCTTCTTTTAAGGTTTACAGTTTTTTGCCACTTAATGTATAAATTTTTAACACATCTGGAATTCATTTTTTTGTGTGGTTTAAGGTAGGGATTTGATTTCACTTGGATAACCAATTATCCTAGAACAACATATTAAATAGCTCTTCCATTCCCATTGATTTGTAATACTTATTATGTCATAAATCAAGTTTCCAAATAGACATGATCTATTCTTTCAACTCTTCTATATACTTACTAATACATTACTACCACACTGTACCTGTATAGTGGTCATGTCTTAATATTTAATGCAACAAGATTTTTTCCTTCCTTCTTTCTGTCCTTCCTTCCTCTCTGTTAATTTCTTTTAAAAAACTATATTTTAGAGCAATTTTAGCTTCCCAGCATACTTGAAGGAAAGGTACACAGATTTCCCGTGTAACCCACCCCTGCACATGCCTCACCCATTATCAATATCTCTGACCAGAGTGGGACATTTGTTACAATGGATGCACATACATGTAACTCTATTTTTATTTTCACATTTTGAAGTTTATTTAATTATGAAGGAAAATACTAATTATATTGTTAAATGAATAAAATAGATACACAGCAGCCAGATTTCATAATCTGTTAGAAATTATAGATATTTTGTACCATTAAAAGAATAGAAGAAAATATCTTGAAGTATTTACCATGATTATTTCTGAGTGATGAAATCATAGTCTATTTTCTCAACTATTTTCATATTTTTTTTTGTTTTGAAAACTTTATATGATGAGTGTCATAACTTTTACAATCTGAAAAACCAACACATCTCAAAAGATAGAACACTTATTTTGGAAATACGTCTGCGTAGGGGATTTCAGCCTTCACCCTGTGGGTGAAGAGATATCTAGGGAGACACTGTGGCTTTTTCATGCCCCCAAACTCATGTGGAGAAGGAGGCAGCTGCTTATTCCACATTTGAGGGGGACTGATCACAAGCTGAGACTTGTTGTCTTCTATGGCTTGTAAACAGGCTCTGAAGGCGGTTTCTATAAGAGTTCAAAGTTGAAATAGGTAATCAGCCCCCTGAAGTAAATACTTTGAAGTGCAATACACATTTTTGTTTATGCTCTGGTATATCTGATAGGGGTTGATTCAATTATTTTTCCCCTGAGGAAGATGGTCACGCAAAAACGAAGAGCAAGAGCTCTGAAGAAGAATACAGACCTGAGACTGGCTCTCACACTTACTAGTTGTGTGACTTTGATGTAAGTCTCAGTTTCCATTCCAGTAAAATGGAAATAATGGTATCTGTTGTGTTGGGTTATTCTAACATTTATTAGAAAACACTTCATGATGTAACACAGTGGTTGTTACAGATGAAATTCTAATATTTGAAGAAGAATGAGTGACATTGACAGTACCTTTCTCAGTACTGGCAAACAATAATTGCAGTATTGGTTCATGTGAGATCAACCCAGATCAATTGTTGATTATCTTCAAATAGTTATTGATCAAAAAATAGGTTAAAGAAGTTAATTTTCATTGAGGATATCTCAAACTAAAATTCAATGTTAAGGAGGAATAAATTATTCTTCAAGAAAGTTCTCAATCCCACCTGCATTATCTATATATTTGATGATTGTTATTTTGTTAATGTTGTAATATTGATAGCATTTTTATTTCCTGATTTTGGACTTTTGTAATTATTTTTCTTATAATAAAGTTATATATATACATGTAAAAAGAACATATTTGTGCAAAGAAGTCCCAAGTAAAGAAGGAAATCTTTTTACTGAAATGCCTCACAGTTCTTCCCTTTCCTCTCATTCTTTCTTTTTCACATCTGTGTCCTAGGGCTGCCTTATTGGCCACCTATGTGTCTAATATTTTTGATAATCTTAGCATGAAGGACAGATTATTGCAGAAAATAGTATCCCATCTAGCAAGCAGTTCTTCAGTTGCTCGGATTTGGGTTCACAAACTCAGTGGGACTAAGATAGACGTAGAATTCTCCCTCATGGCTTTGTCTTTAGTCCGCTCTCACTGAACCGCCTCTGCCTTGGGGGTTCACCACCTATGCTGGGCGATTACCTCATTTGCATTGGATGTTGTTGGGACTATATTTTAAAAATACTCCTATATGATTCTATTCACTCCTTTGCGTAGTCTCTGTTGACTTTTGTATTCCTACAAGAATCAATACTATCTTTCAGTCTGATTTCTGAGTCAGTCTCCGCTCTTGCTTCTTGTTGTGAGCAGAAATGTCTGCACTTGTGGGACCCAGAGGTCCCCACATGTGTGTTGATGGCAATAGTCGTCAGCCTCTCCCTTGCATTCTAACTAGTTGGCCCTGAGCCCCATTCTTAGAGACATTGTATTGATCGAGAAACCTCCACTATCAAAGCAACCCTCATCTTAGGCCTTGGTTCACAGGTAGAGATGATAGGACTTCAGTGGGTGCCTGGTTCAATGCTTAGAGACAACTTCTGAAAGTCATTGCTTCTTAATTATATTTGCATTTTGTCAAGCTCATCCACAACACTGAAACTGTGGATTCTGGAAAGATCATTGAGAATCATTGTGCTTTAGAAAGGTACTAAGCCAGATACTTGAAGGTTTCTATGCAATTTTCATTCTTTTACTGTCCTTTGGCCTATTGCCTATCCCTATTGTACTTCTCACATTTGCAGATAAGACAAATTTATATACTTCGCAGGCTGTTGGGATGTCAATGATCCTCTACTTGCTTTTTTTTTTTTTTGACTTTCCATTTCATAAAAAATAAGTTCTTTGCACCAGAGTACTTCATTTAAGGCTCTCAAAAACACGATGCCGGTGGTGCTTCATTATACCTCTTCCCTTATACGTTGTGGATCAGTAGTTGACCGGGTTCATCACCACAACAGTATCATGCACACTTGCAGTCTTATTCTCATGTTATTTGCTGAGTCCAGAATATCCTTCACATTTCAAAGTCTTAGAAGTCTTTCTTGCTTCTATCCATATCTCAAGCAAATTTCTCTTTTTTCATCAGATCCCTCCATCCACTGTTATGCTATTCCTGTAGACATTTAGGTAACTTACAAAAGAAATAAAAAAAATAAACTTTTAGAAAGGCGTAGTTTAAAACAAACTTCCCTTAAAGAAAAAAAAAACAACTTTTGTGTATATTGACGAGCCCATCAAGTTCTATATGGCAGGAAATGAATCAAACTACAAATATTGATCAAGAAACATGTTTATTGCTGATCAGAGATAACATTACTTGTAAAAATGTGCATTTTGGTCAATATTTATTCCTTCCTAAAATTACACAATTATGTTTTCTTCTGTTAAACTCAATTTGTCCAATTTGCTATAATGTAATTTCCTGTACCCATGTATAATTTATTTATATGATTAGTGTATCCTCTGTGGGGACTTAACCTGATATAACTTCCTTTGAACAACATATCTGGGGCAGTTATGATGTGTTATCATCAGCTAAGGGAAATATTTTGCTCATGAGTCACAAAAACAAATGTGAGCAAACAATTGCTTACAGTGATCAATTTTCAAGCAAGGGCAAGGGTGGACAAGATTTATGCTAGTCATATAACTAAATTCTCCCAATCTTAAACATAGTTAAATTTAATCTTTGGTAATAAGATAATAGTAGCTAACAAAGTAAAGGATTTTTAACTATCGTTTATTACCTAAGGCACATAACAATCATTAACTGATTCATACAATGTATATATACTGTTTATGCAGGTAAAAGAGCTGCTAAATGAATAATCTGGTACCAGTGTAGACAGTGTTTGCTCAATGAGTATTTATAAGGTGTGTGGAGTTGCTGATAGAAATACAAATAAGTTAAGATATGTCCCTGCAAGCTAATGGGGAGGTCAAGATTTATACCAATGAACATACAGAGCCTAAAAGAACCATATGGTATGTGATGTGCTTTAATTTCCTCACCTGGAAATGGTTAATGCATAGTAGCTTTTATCATTATTATCAACTGTATGTAAAACAGAAATTAAAAGAAGTCCTAGGTCTCTCCAGATCTAAGAAATAAAGGACATTTTTATAAAAGCAGTTGAACTTGAGACTGTTTTGAAAATGGACAGTATTTGTAGGTGTGGAGAGGCAGGGAAAGGGCATAGTTGGGGAGTTGGCTGCTGCCTGAGCAAGTTCAAGTTGCTAAAATGAAAATCGCATTTGAGCATGAGGCCTACTGAAGGGAGACCAGGCTTGTTTATTGAAAGAAATTAGAAATAATACTAGAAATATAGAGTGAGTTTAATTGGTGGACTATCATGTGGTAGGAGACAAAATGTAGTAATGGATTAGTCTGAAGAAATGATTTTAATCACTTTCTGTGGATTTGAACAAGTCACGTAGCTTTCTTGTTTCAATTTCTTCATCTGTAACATATTAACGTTGGGAGATAAACCTGCTTTTCTTAAGTATAATACAATGTGGTTTGTGATAATTCCTATAATATGTAGTGATTTACATAGGGAGCTTTATACCTGTGCTCTATGTATATGTGCTATAAACTCCATGTGTTGTACAAATATTTTATAACAATAATCACTATTATCATTATTGTTAATAAATTTGTAAGTTGAGGAATTGACTTAATTCTGTAGGTGATAAAGAATAAATGGGTTTGTTTTATAACAGATAAATGCCACAAGAAAACAAATATTGAAGCAATTTTGACTCTAAAATCTATTAGCATGTTAGATTGAGGAAATATTTATAACATAGAGACAAAGTATTCTCACACTTCCTATATAAAAGCTCCTATCTTTTCCAAGAAAACTGGACAAAAAACATCGAATAAGAAGTTCACAACGAATTTCAAGTGACTGATAAATTTATGCATTAATAAAAATTTTAATTTATGCACAAAGGAATAAAAATGAAAGAAATGTAGCATTTTTAATCATCACAAGGAATAATAAAAATAAATTGTGATTTTGGTGAAGATATAGGAAAATGGTACCTTCATACATTGTGGTAAAGGTGAAATTTGGTACAACTTCTTTGGAAAAACAATTTGACAATATTTGTCAATACTCTTAGAATATTTTTACCCTTTAATCTTAAACTATCATTTAAAAATTTTAGCCTAGGGAATTATTTATAGATACATATGTGAAGGTAAACTTCATGGACATCATCACTATATTATTTATAGGATAAAAAGAATTTATATTTATAATATAAGGAGTTGTTTAACTAAATAATACTAAATCTACAGAAAGAAAGGTATTGCTGGAATTTAAGTTATATAATAACAATATGTAATAATACCAAAATATTTATGTGCACAATAAGCAAAAGGAGTTTCAAATCTGACTCATTATCTCTATTTATAAAATATACATGTGTAGGTATATACACAAAATATACACACATGAAAGTAAGTGCACTCTAACATTATGGTGATTATGTGTGAAATGCTGACATATTGTTATGTTATTTTCTTCTTTTGACCTATCTTTTTTGAGGTTTTCTCTACTGGCCTTGTATTCTGTAATTATCGAAAATGATAAAAATTTCATGGCATGGACAAGATCGCAGGCTGAAACTTCCTGAGGAGAGAGAACCACATTGTCATGGTTGATCTTTCTCATTCTGGCTCACTGGTAGGATGCAGTGAAACTCTCGTGACTTCTGACCTATGGTAAACTCAGGTTTATTATGTATTGATCTGCATTTGATTTCCTGTCCTAATGGGGACTTCATCTGAATTGGAGTGATCAGTCAGTTATTTGACTATCTCACCATGCCTATTCAAAGACAAAGTTACATCACTGAGGTTTATTTTGTGGCAGTTCCCTACACATTTCAAACTTCAAAAATAGCATAAGACCTCAAAAGCACTAGGAGATAGGACTCTCATCTTTTGAAAATCTTGTAATAGAAATTAACTCAATGACAAAAATTACCTGGTTGATGTGTACTTATTTAATGTACTTGTTCATTCAAATGGTCAGTTCACATTGCTTCTTGGCCAGTTTGATCAAAGAATTAAAGTTAACACAGTTCTGTTCTTCTGAACACTTGACCTTGTACCACAATGGTTAAATGACGATGCATGAACACAAGCACAATTCGAAAAAGCCTTTTTCCCATTGCATTATGGCACACAGAATACCAGAGGTTTTAAGGTCAGATGCCCTGAGTCAACACCCAACATTCCATAATCTCCCAGGAATGATTAGAAATGGTTGCGTGGGTAAATGTTTAACAAATCGTTATCCAAGGGGTGGGTGGGGAGTTCTGATTTGTGCATTCGCTTATTCTCATGGTGTAAATATTCCCGCCATCGTCAGTTTTGAGATCTCAAAGTGAAGTCCCTGGAAGCTGTTGGAAAGTGATGTGTACGATCAGCTCTCTCGTCAGGATGAGCCAGTTGTCCTGGGAGAGGACCTCCGACTGCTGCATAATGTGCCTGCGTGGATGGCTGTGCAGAGCACAATGGGTTCCTTATGCCTGTCTCTTTCTGTGTAATGCATTGTTCACTTTTGTTTCTCCAGTGCCTCACCAAATTCTGGGCACAAAATCTGTAAGGTTCATTTTTAAGAAAAGGCTTTGAGTAAAATTATATCAGAGTTAGAGAGTACATGGGGAGTGTATGGGCTAAGAGTAGACTACAGAAGTTAATCTATATTTGAAATATTTTGGCATAGGATATTTTGTATATAACTACCCAAACATTAGCCTTATTTAAATAAATGCAGGAGGTACCCAATTTTATTTGATGAGTTTAAAATAATTAGTATTGTTATGTGGGAGAATTTGTCTTAGAGACAAAGAAAATGGATATTTAGAGATAAATATAAAAAGCACAGTATGAGTAAAAGAGAAATATTTCTCTGACTAAAGCTAAATGCCTGGGAAAAAAAAAAGCAATTCAGTTTCCCAATATTAATTATTGGGCCATATCCTGCTATTGATCTACACATGTAAAAATCAATGCAAAGATGAGGACCTTCATAATTGACAGGAGTAATTTTGAGGTATATACTCATTGACATTCAAAGAGCCAGGAAACACTGAAGACATTATAGATGAGCAAACTTTGGATTTATCTGAAGTTTTAATTACTACTTTTCAAACTTTTAAAGGAAATGTGAGAGAGCAGACATGAGAAGCATATTATTTTATTCCCTATTCCTCCCAGGTTTGCAAAAAATATATGTATATATATACAACTGACATATTACAGGGTATTGCATTCATAGAGCCTCTTTTAATTTTACAGAATTCTTTCTCATTCACATTCACGTTTGATTTCATTTCAGCCTGTGGGCAGAGGCCAGGCAGGTGTTCTTCTCCATTTCTAACACATGGGGAATGAGACTGCGACCCTGAACTGTGACTCTTGCTGCTGTCTACTTTTTATTAGAATATATTTTCTCCCTGATGAGTGTGTTTGAATGAGTATATGGATTTTTTGCTTCGAAAGACAAAGGTGTGGAAAATTAATCAGAAGACCTTACTCAGCTTTTATTTTCTGCTGGGGAAAAAATTCTATTTTTTTCCTGCTCATTCCACTCGTATCCTCTCTGGTTCATGGCGACTCTTGACTTGGCAATCTCATGGGAAGCTTATAGTAAAAGAACAGCACAGTCAACCAGAAAAGAGAATCTAATCTTTTATTGTTTACTGGATTAATTTTTTCTTCTATTAGGCGTGGTGCACCCTAAGAAGGGCTGCTTCTTTTTGTAGCCCTTCTGACCTTATGCTGCTCCTCATGAAAACACTCAGACACTATCTTGATTTTTTTTTTTTATTTCTTTCAGGGATAAAGTACACAAATCCTTCCACTTTATCTTTTCCCTCTTTTCATCAAACTCTAGTTTTAAACACTTCAGTTTCTTTATTATGAAAAAGAAATAATATACAACTATCATTCTTTTGCTTAGTTTTAAGTACTGAATAAAAATGTTAAAATCAGCACCACCATTTTTTTTAAATTTAATTTTATTTTTTAGAAAGAGGGGAAGGGAGGGAGACAGAGAGGGAGAGAAACAGCAATGTATGGTTGCTCCCCACATGGCCCTCACTGGGGACCTGGCCTGCAACCCAGGCATGTGCCTTGACTGGGAATTGAACCGGCGACCCTTTGGTTCCCAGACCATGCTCAATCCACTGAGCTACACCATCCAGGGCTCAACACCACCATTTTTTAAATCATACTCATATATTTTTTTTCCTGTGCAAAGTTTTAGAAGCTATGCTGGTAGAGAGTGGTTAAGAGCCAGCTGGACTCTAAGAGAAGGGTGAGGAGAGCCTGCAGGTATATTTTAGTCAGGGATCACTTTGCTCCAAGGAACAAAGGCCCACTCACCCTGGCTTGGATGAAAAGATTGTTTATTGAAAGGACATCACAGGCACTATGGCAGTTAGGAAAATTCCTACAACTAAGATCTGCTTGGACACCCACAGCATGGTGAGATTGGGCAAGGTGTGAACAGAGGATGCCCTGTCAACCACTCATTGGACAACCTGGTCTCTGGCTTCTGTGTCCCTTGGGTGCTTCGGCCATTCTGTTCCTTCACTTAGTGGGCTTGTAAGGCTCACTGATGGCCTGCCTGCTCCTTTGAACTTTTCTCTGCATTGGCCTTCCCTTTGCCATGCTCCTTACTCTAGCTCTACCAACGCAGCCTCCCAATTTAAGAGCTGTCTTCCAATTAACTGTTGTCCAAATTCTGATGTGGTCCCTTGCCAAGCATGTGTTCAATATTCACTCCTGGGGGTAGAGCCATGAGCTTCCCTTCCCAGGCTCTGAAGACATGGCAACTTCCTTAATAAGGGGGTATCCTAAGAGAGGCAATAATTTGGAAATTTTAGCACCCTAAGATGAAGAGGATGAAAGCCAAAATTTGAAAAATTTTGGGAAGGATCCTTTGAAATCGTAATAATCTTTAGAGCACTGAAGTGAAGGACACAAGTAGAGAGTATCATTTAAGGATAAAGAAAATGGGGAAATTTACACGATGGTATTCCCCCCCTTGGTATTGAAGACACATCGATGGATTTTGGATCAGGAGAACTGTGTGCAGGAAATATCCCCTGAGGATTTTATGGGATAAGTTATATCCTGAGAGGGGTAGAGGTTTGGAACCGTGGTGGAAGAGGTCACCACTGCATTAAAGGTATACATGTAGCATAGCTGTATATAAAATGTTAATTCGTATTTCTTCATCTTGTGGCTTTTTAGTCATTGCTTCTGTTGCCTTCACATGGCAGAAGATATCTCCCTTTCTCTTTCTCCATCAGACAGAAGTCATTCAGTTCTATGTAATTGTAAACTGTTTCAGTCATTTTAAAGAATAGTATGCATCACATCATTTTGCCCTATATTTATCTGTATATTAACTGTGTATCCTTTCCCCCAATAGCCTGTAAATTTCTAGAGGATATTATATTTCTCGCATCATTGTATCTTTCCCATCTTGCATTCAGAACAGTGCCTGACACATATGAGACCCTCAATAAATGACAATTCTCTTTTCTTTTCCGGGCATGTTTTGTTTCCATTAAAAAAAATGATTTTCAACCTGGAAAAAGAGGACCACGTTGTGATTAAGAGGAGATTAGACAGGAAGATAGCAAGAGGTGAGCCACGTTCTAAAAGAACGTATATGATCAGAACACCCATCACAAGTGTGGGTCTTTGGGCGTCTGTGGAGAACGTGAGAGGTGGTAAAGAATGGCCTTGGGGAAGAGATTGTCCTGAAGCCACATATGAGAAAGATATAAATCTTTGCACTCCCTTTACTGCTCAAAATGACAAAACTAGAACTTAGGAGGGTGAAGTTAAAGAAGGTGGATTTCAATATTGAGGAACAACATTTAGGAGGTAGAGGTACTCCAAATGAAATCGTCTTTCAAATAACTTTTCTTAACAGAAAATGTTCAGTCAGAGGCTAATTATCTAAGAGAGAGATTCTTTCACTGGACTGAAAGTTTTACTAAACTCTAAAGAACTTGTGCATTTAATGTTTTATGGTGCTTTATTTGTTGAATTGGATTGAAGCCGCATGTGCCTTTAAGATGTAATCCACATACATGGTGATGTCTATCGTCCTTTGGGGACACTCACTAATCAGGTTGAATAACTACTTCTTCGATGCGGTTATATGATTTTTTTTCACACGAAAGTCAAGAAGAGACATAAAAAAATAACATTTTAAATCATCTTGTACCTAGAGAAAAATATTTCAGAGAAGGAGCAATGACAGGCTTGTTAAGAGTAAGGAAGGCTCCCGAGAAGATTAGCAAGTATGAATCATGCGTCTAGATCAGAAGGGTCAGTTCAATAAAGCAAGTTTTAAAAAGGTCCATTGGTCCGATCCCCAAGAGACAGGTTATGAAATGACTGATGCCAATCAAATCTTAACTTGAAGGCTCTGCGTGTGTGAGTGTGGGTGAGTGTGCCTGTGTATTTCAACGGTTGAAATGTCAAGCCCAAACCAACGTCAGTCGTCATGGTGTCAGTGTGGTGGAGATGGAGTTGACATGTAGCAGGAGATTGGGGAAACTGAAAGGTCTCTTTAAATGTGGAGAATTCATGTTAAAGTATCAGCAAGCAAGAAAGGATTTAAGGCATAGTATATAAGTCCAGGCACATTTATGACTGGAAAATTTTCCGCATTAATAATGGAAGAATATCTATTCATCATATTATCAAACACCTTCCCATAGACAAACCCTAATAAAGGCTTCTCATTCCTAATTAATTCAACCGCAGTAGTATTGCCCCACCCTTCCATATTCTCCCTCACAGCCCTTTCTCTGCAGTTTCCTAAACTGACAGTTATCATATACTTACATGTGACTTATTTCATTTTTGAAATGTTCTTGTACCTCCCTTCTAGTTATTCATTACAGCTTAGAATTTAAGAAAACTAAAAATATATCATAGTTTTCTAAAATCACAGCATAAAAAGTAAAAGTACCGTAGCATGTCATATCACAGTATGTCTACCCGGGTTTCATGTGCATCCCAGAGCCGTCCCCAGCTCTCCCTTTCACTGACCTGCTACCGAAGGAAAATGCAACACCTTCAAGAGGAATGAAAAATAGCCTCACAATTATTTCTTCTCCAGTATTTGTGTTGTGACATCAATAAGATACTATATCAGTTTTGAGTCTAGCATGTTTCTTATAATTCGCATGTACTTCTAACAAGATAATTTTACAACACACCACATTAAATTGAGTTCAATCATAAAAACATATTTTAAAGTTAACGACAAGGCTCTTGAAGTTAAAATATGTGGGTCCGGGAAAGACTGAAAGCATCGCCCCTGTCTTCGTCTTAATGAGTAGACTTTGCCTATTTCATTGGGACATGAGATCCTCAAGCTAGGAGCTGTGACTTACGTAGCTATTTTGGAATAGAACCTACCAAAGGGGCCAGTGTATGAAACATCCTTATTTATTCGTCCATTTTGGAAATATTTGTGAGCCTTAACTATAATGCAGACACTGTGCAAGGCTCAGGGAACAGCGATGATTTCTGTTATCCGAGGCAGATGACATAGTGTATTGGTTGGAGACGATCTGAATTTGAATACTAGACTAATTCTACCACTTAGAAAATGTACAATATGACCTAGAGAAAATGACTTGAGCCTCCATTAAAAAATAAAAAAATTAGATAAAAGGGGAATCTCACTGATGGGGACACCTTGAGGATTCACTGAATTAGTACAAAGTGCTTTGACCACTGTCTGACATTATACATGTTAATTCTTTTTAAGATCATGGAATTTATGTTCTAGATGAAGGACAGATAATTTAAAAATAACAGCATGAAAGTATGGCAACGGTTATGAGAAAGGAAATCTGGAGTGTTATGGAGAATCCCACAGAGGTTCACTGACTCGGTCTCAAGGGCGAGGGAAGTATCTGTCAGAAGTCAAGTTGCTCTGAGACTTCTTCAGTTAATGCTGGCTCAGTGAATGCCAACAGCAACTTTCCGTTTCTTGAGGGGAGATTCCTGAGTTTGTGAATTATTCTGTTTTTTCCATTCTACTCATAATTCCTCTTCTGCTCACAGCAGTGTGGCCATTTTGACCTTTTGCACCCTTAGAGATTTCTGTTTAGCAGATGATATGCACAATCTCCTATATATATATATATATATATATATGCATTATTTAGTTGTGTGTTTTTCTTGATTGATTTTAGTTGATAGTTAGAGTGGCTATAGCCAAGTATGAGGGATTATGCATTACATTTCACATGTGAGGGTAGAAGGGCTGGAAAGCAGGGGTGGATAGTATAATGTCCCAGATTAGGTTAGGGCTAAAGCAAAACTATGAAATGGGTGACATTCATCTTTAGTGCTCATTACTCCTCTCTTAGGAGCACGTCAATGTGACCAAAGACCTGTTGCCTTCCTCTTTGTCTAGGGTCTCTTCTATTACTAGGATAGCAAACTAATTGATTAAAAATATAGTATTTATAGGGTGAGTGTAATTTATTATTTGATATGACGTTTAAGCATGAAAGGGGTTGCTATTAATTATTTTAGGACAATAGGCATAATCCAAGACTGTCTTGGGCAAATGAGGATGCATGGCCATCTTTAAATATTAAAAACTTAATATATTAGCCTTTTGGAGATCATTCAGTATGCACCTAACAAATGCTACCTTTTGCTTTGAATAAAGAGACCAAATGAGAAGACAATGATTAACCCAAATTAATACATTTCTAAGGATACAATTTTAGATGTTTTAGCCCGCAATGAGGAAGATATTTATTGGTAGATCACATTCTTAGCAGCTGTTGAGTTATATACTTCATAAGTGAATCCAAACTGGGCCTCAGTTTATCACATTATCAAATACCTTCCCATAGACAAACTCTAATAAAGGCTTCTCATTTCTATTTAATTTAACCTCAGTATTATTGTCCCCAGTGTTATTGGGGTATTTGTGTGTCCATGGAAATGCACAGCCAGAAGAGTTGGCAGCTCGTTTTTATTTCAGTTTGTACCCACCAAGACAACTTACAATTAGGACTAGGATCAAAACTAAACTATATTCGGTGGTAAATAATTCATAACACTTCCTTTTCTCATCTCCCTTGCTTAACCCAAACAGAGACCCATTTTGTGTTCCATTGCTCCTTTGAGAAATAATCACTCACCATCTCAGCCCTTTTCCCAATTTCTGTCTTTCTGACAATGTCCGCTGTTTCAAAATACCTCATTATCTTCACTCTCCCACTGAGCCTGAATGTGATGGCATTTGCCTTGCCTGAGGAATGAAGAGACAGTTTTTCCTCTTGCAATAATCCTGCACATCAAGATCTGACCAGCGCATTCTCACACTGATTCCAAATGCATTCCCTGGAAAGGGGAGAGCAGACTTGCTCAGACCCATTGCTATCAAGTGGGAGAATGTTCTGCCAGGTCTCCTGACAGATTTCCCAGTCAAAGAGAAAAGCTCTGTAGTGCTTAGAAAACAAAGCTATTTCAGGTTGTTTGGCTGTGAGCTGATAAACAAGGCCTGGGGTGAGAAACACAACACACGCGCAAACACACAGGCCTCCGGGTCAGTTGAAGACTGAGCTGACGTACTTAGCAGTCAGGCCACATTGCCTTCATTCTGACCTGTTGGCTACATATTCAGTTGATAGCTTCCTGCTACCTATCATAAAACAATAAAAATCTTTTGAGAAGACAGTCCAAATTGCTCTAATACTTTCTTTAAAAAGAACAAAAATGCAGAAAGTTAGCCTGTAGGGACGTTATTTTTCATAGATATGCAATTTGTGGTGTTTAAACATAAGCTTTTGATTTCAGGTTGAAATGATCTTGTCAAAAAGGTACATGAAAGACACTTGCACTGGGCTCCTTTCTACTTAGGGTGATGGGTGATCCCCCTCACGTTGTCTTTCATCCCAGGACACTTGACTGGCACCTGACTTCACTTCACTTCAGTAGCTGATTCAGGGAAGTCTGTTTTCTGTTTTTCCAAAGTTCCTTTCTTCTTTCCTTGTAAATTTTTATTTTTTTTTTTAATTTTTTGGTCATGAAGAGAGGTGGGTTCAGGGATGGCAGGAGTGTGAGGTGAGCAAGGGCTGCTGGCCTTAGCCCTTGTAAGGGAACACCTAAGAACACAGTACTCGAGATAATTTTCTAATGCAATCTTTTAAAAAATAAAAATCAATTAAATAATCCATAATAAACAAAATACCAAAATTTTAAGATAAAATAGGATCGGTATTACTGATTTTTTTCTTTAACCTCAGGGTCCACTATAATCTACTGGGTGGATTATAATGACAACAAGCAGGAGAATAAGGTGACCTTTCTGAAGTGAGTTTACATCTATTTCTATGTCCCTAATGGGAGCATATTGGCCAAGGGTGTCATGGATCAGAGTCAACTGAATCACAAGCATTTACTGAGCAGCAATTCTCCTCAGCCCTTAGATACTATAATCACGTACAACAGCCTTGAAGGGAGAGTTCTTGAATTAAGTCTAAAGACAGAGATGGGGCAAAGACGAACCAATTAGATAAGGGATTATACCTTTGAGTGGATTTGCTCCATAGGAAAGTGGAAAGGGAGGAAGAATGGGAAGTTGGAGTAGGGAAGCGGTCGGGCTGTTGTGGAAGGTTTAACGGTGAGACAGTCATGAACCAGAGGTTGTCCACAGTGTCTTAGGCAATGGTTATGAGAAAGATGCTGGCGTATAAATTACAAACTACAAAACAACCTTGGGCACATTGTTAGCCTCTCTTGATTCAGTATTTTTATCTGAAAATATGAGATTTATAATACCAGCTAATCACAAGCAAATGATGCAATATTCACATAACTAATTATTGTTTTTAATCTTCATACTTCCTATTGAGACAAAGGAATTGATTCATAGCGGGGGTTGGTGGATCTCCTTCCTAGAAAATCTCCCTCATTTTTTTTCTTTTTGTTGTTGTTGTGGTAAAATACATATAAAGTGAATTTGCCATTTTAACCATTTATAAAAGTACAATCCCAGGGTATTAAGTCCATTCACATTATACCACTATCACCATCATCCATCTCCAGAAGATTTCTGTCTTTCCAAACTGAAACTCTGTTCTTCAATACTCCCTCCTGATTTCCTTCTCCTCCCCACTCTGGGAACTATCCTTCTACTTGCTGCCCCTGTGCAGTCGACTCCTCCAGGTAGCTCCCGTAAGTGGCATCACACAGTACCTGCCCTTGGTGTCTGGCTGATTTCACCCACATAGTGTCTTCAGGTTCCTCCACATCGCGGCGTGTGTCACATTTCCTTCCCTTTTAAGACTGAATAATATTCCACACAATGGATACAACACATTTTATTTATCCAGGCTTCCACTGATGGACCCTCGCGTCGCTTCCACCTTTTAGATATTGTGAATAATGCTGCAGTGAACTTGGGTGTCCCAACGCCTTTTTTGGTTTGTACTTTCAGTTCTTTTTGCTACACACCCAGGAATGAAATTGCCAGATCGCATGGAGCTGCCACAGTTTTTTACAGAGCCTGCCGTCATTTTACATTTCCACAGAGTGCACAGGGATTCCAATTTTTCCATATCCTCACCTACACTTACTATTTTCTACTTTATTTTTTAAAAATATTTGCCATCTTAGTGGGTGTGAAGCATTTCATGATTTCAATTGACATTTCTCTAATGATTTCCTGTGCTGAGCGTATTTTCATTTTCTTATCAGCCATTTGTATATTTTTGGGAAGAATGTCTGTTCAAATCTTTGCCCATATTCAAATTTGGTTGTTTGTTCTTATTACTGTTTTGGAGTGTAGGAGTTCATTGTATAGTTCAGATATTAATACCTTGTCAGGTATTTGATTTGCAAATATTTTCTCACATCCTATGGGTTGTCTTTTCACACTGTTGATGCACAAAAGTTTTCAGTTTTAATGATATCCAATTATCTATTTTTTATTGTTGTTACTGTCTGTGCTTCTGGTCTTATCCAAGAAATCAGTTTCTCACTCACTATATATATATGGCACCATTTACCCCCTCTCAATCTATTGCCACCTGGCTGTCACTCCCACCATTCACTGTGGCTAATTTTGTCAAGCTCAACCAATATCTTTCTGTTTCTAAATTTAGGGGAGCCTTACCTTGCCCGACTTATCAAGAGCATCTTGAGATTATTAACTGCTTCTCACATCTTAGAATAGTCTTCCTTTGTTTCCTTGAAGCCCTCTAATTTATTCCTGTTTCTTTAGCTTCTCCTTCCCAGTCTCCTTCTTGGGCTCATCTGATCATATTCCAGAATTCTTTCTCTTCTACTTAGTAGTTGATTTTGGGTGATCTAATGCAGTCTCTGGACTCAATGATTTTGTGAACTTAATTACCAAATTTTGCATCCCATACTTTAAAAATGTATTAAAAATGAAGCAGAAGTGTAAAATTGTAAAAAGCACAAGGAAATATCAAGGCCAAACAGGCATAACTTCAAGCAAAAGAGAGTTTAGCTTAGGCATAAGAAAATATTTCCTTATTTGTAATGTTTTTATTTTTTATTTTTGGAGTTAGTGGAAAGAGCTCCTGAAGTTATTGTGGAATTTTCTTTCTGGAATATTTACCTGCTTGATATATATCTTGACTAAAGGCTGTGGAATTGCCTAGAGTTCATTTTAAGTACATTAATTAAACAACCACCATATTAACCTTTTTTTTTTTTTTCTTTCACTGCATATAGGACAGGTATCCTGCTCTATATACATGATTGTGTGGGCAAATTGCTCAGCCCTTTTTAGCCAGAGGCATTTCACATTAATCGAGGAGATGACTTCCTAATACTACATGGTTCCATGTTAGTACTAGAGAATATTTACATAGTGGGGCCTCATCTTTGTTCTTAGTGAAAATCCAGGTGTACTTTTTCAGGGAAATTTCACAAAGGGCAGAGAACACCATCCTCCCCTTTGTCCATGGGAGCGGGAGGACAAATGACTGGGTAGGCATGGAATTGATGGCCCTAAGATACTCTCTTCAGAAGGGAAGATTTAATGTAGAGGGTTGTGTGGTATTAGAGTTCAGAGATGAGATGAGGGGGGATATTGAAAGGGTCAGGTGCAATGGCAGATTACCTTCTGACCCAGGCCCCTCTGACCAAAATCACAGAGCCCAGCCTAAGGGACTTTAACTAATTATCAAGTCAGATAAGAAGATTTAGATTTGTAATGTTTGGTAAAGCTGAGCTACTCAGATAGCCCTGCTTGATGGCTTGATAACTGGAAGGATACAGAGAAGTATTCCTCACAGCCTGCTCTTTATATTTCACTTACCCTGCATGAAAGCTGTAGGTACAGATTTCTACAGAAAAGCCAAGGGAATTTCAGCATCGATAGGTAGATTCCTCCATTCATAGAGGCAGCAACTGCATCAGGACAATAGTTAGGACACATACCTTGAATCAGAGTGAGGGATTTGAGAGAAACCATGTCCCGGTAACTTTTTATTTTCTGTGTGGTTTCAGGTTTTCCTGTGGCAGCAGGATCTCTGAATACATTAAAATGCCAGATTATGCGACCCAAACCACACAGATCACCGACTCCAACAAGAAAATGAACATGACTGTCCCCCTGCCCAGACTGCCAGCTCAGCACCTTCCTTTCTCTTTGGTCACCTGCCCAACTCACCACCTGGTCCATTAGGCTGGCTATGACTAGTCCAGTCCCACATCTGCTGCATTTTGCTTGGGCCTGGTGTCCTTGTTTTTTTCTTTTTTTTTTCCCATTTGGGATCAAAACTATACCTTTCCTTTGTTCTACAGTGTAACAAAAGCTCCTACGGAAATTTATTCTAAGCCAAGGTATTCAAGAGCTAATGCCTTATAGATTGTTACACCCATCGAAAATGTTGTCTTTGATCAGGGCCCTGTACGTTCTTGTCTTATAGCAGCTAATGTTATGATGCAGATGTTAACACCTGAGACAAGTGAGGCTGTGGTGAGATACCTCCCAGAGTGGGTAAGGGTTTGGGCTTCTTTCTCCTTATCAGGAAGTGAGATTTTTTTTTTTTTTTTTTTTTTTTTTTTTTTTTTTTTTTTTTTTTTTTTTTTTTTTTTTTTTTTTTTTTTTTTTTTTTTTTTTTTTTTTTTTTTTTTTTTTTTTTTTTTTTTTTTTTTTTTTTTTAGCTTGGAGCAATGGCTAGAGCAAACAGTCAGCCAAGGATCCAGCTAAACTGACTTTATTTTCTTTCCTGGGGGTTTGAGTTGGGGAAGGCTTGGAGAGTAGGGGGTTGGGCTTGCTTTGGATGTTTAAACTGCTTCCCTCTTGATAGTTAAGAAATCACTTTGGCATAGCCATTTGCGTGGTATTTTTCACACTTTATCTAGCATCCCATGTCTCTCTTGCCTGAGAACTGCATTTATATTTACACTGCGAAGCGTGAATATGCTGCTGTCCTTTGGGGAAAGGGATTCATCAAATAATCCTTATGCTTGAGTATTATTAAGTGGACCATAGCACTTCTTCTGCTTGTTTTTGCCTGGAGCCCTTGGGACATGTGAGGTGGCCTTGTCCAGTTCAATGGGTTTTAGCAGGGTGAGCCAGATTTAAAGAAACATAAATTCAGTTGAGAAAGAAGGTAACATGTCATCGCTAAAAAATGGACTTTAATAGGCAAACCAAATAGTTAAATGCAAGATGCTTGCTGCATGCTAAAACTTAAGGAATGCATATTCAATGCAATGCATTATTAAATACAACATTGAGCATATGGGTACCCACAATTAATGTATATAAATAGCTGATAAAATTGCTCAGTATTAGAAAGCTAGCGGCAAAAATGACCTCATATGTCAAGCAGACAAGTAGGCAGCTACCATTTTCTTTGTACACCTTACAGATGATAAATTAGTTTTATGGTCTGCATGGGGCCCTTATCACACTACAGCACCAAGTGCATGATAAAGAAAAAAAATGCCTCGGCTCAAAAATCGAACTGGAATTTGGAGTCCCAGCGGAGCTTATTTTTTAAATGTAAAGAATTTTAGCCCGCTTCCTTTGGGGAAGATTTATTGTGGCCAAGAGAAATGTAGATCTTGGTTATGTGTTTTGATTAAAACTTGATTTTTGTTTTTATTGACACTGGGTACAATGTGAATCCGTCATAACTGGCTGCCTATTGATTGAAAGCAGTTTGGTCCAATGAACACAGGACAGGAAAAAGAAGGGGGAGTCCTGACTTTTATTTCCAGCTCTACTTCTAATAGGCAGAGCTGACCTTGGATAAAACTTTGTAACTCTTTACTAGCTCTGCTTGCTCTGTTTAACTCTCCTCAGCAGGGGTGAATACACACCCTCCTTTGCTTTATCCTAAGTTCCGTAGGATATAGCAGAGCCATTACTCACTTCAGAATTAGAGGAGGAAAGTCTGAATTGTCCTGAGGTTATAGGAGCCCTTTTTTCACTCTTTCCACTGAGGTGGTGTCTCTACAGTCTTAGCAAAGCTCTGGCATAAGTGTATATTTTGAATAAGAGGGCTTTTTGGGGGGGGTACCTTTTTATAATTACAGGAGTGCTGTGTGGGGGAGTTGACTAGCTGAGCAAAGTAAACATATCTTCTTGGTCCTCATATTGCCAAGATTTCCTATATGCCCCTGGTATTTCATTCACCCATGCATACATTTGATCTACATATATTTATTTAACAAGCACTGTGCTGAGAGCCAGTGATGCAAAACCCTTCATGAGCCTACCTGTCTCTTCTGCAGCCACAGTTTCCCCCTTTCTCACCAACGCCCCCATTCCCCGTGCTGCTGATCGCTCCCAGCTCTACAGTACGTCCTCTAGCCCTTGAGTGTGCTGTGTGCCCTCTTGCATCTGAGCGTCTGTACATGATGCTTGTCTTGGCCGAAACTGTCTTGTCCCTTTTCTCCTCTCACTCACTCCTAGTCATTCTTTAGGTATCCAATTAATTCATGAACACTGTCTCCAGGAAGCCTTCCCTAGACCTCTTAGACTAGGTTGGATGCTCCTCTGTTCTAATTAATTCTTAATAAGCTTGATTACTACAGCTCTTCAGTTGCATTTCATCCCCACTAGATTATATGTCCTTGAAAGTGGAGTCCATCCTTATCATTGTATCCCCAGCATCTACATAGACCCTGAGGCACAGACACCCTTACTAAGTACTTGTGGATAAATGAACGCAGACACGATGGTTTCTGTCTCATAAGCTGCAGAAGGGCGTAGAGCTGAAGTGTTCAGCTCTAAAGGGACAGATAAACCTCCTCCTAAATGGGTCGTGTGTGATGACAAGGATTCAGACGACGAAGGAGTATGAAGAAGCTTTTAGTTTATCAAATATTTTAAAGCACAGTTACTATTTGTAGGCTTCTGCTTGGAACTGATCCTGATGTACATATATGTTATAAAAATAATTACATGCTAATGTCATTTGCTATATAAATAATGCTCAGCACAACTTTATTGGATGATGTACGTGCATGCCATTAAATGCTGGGAATAATGAAGAAGAAAGGCTATATGGCCCTCTTTCCCTGAACTGTCAAATCTGGGAAAAGCTGTATGATGCTGTATAGGAGCTCTTGTCTAGATTGTTTACATGACTGCTCACGTGGCTCCACATGGCAGTTGTCATTCTCTTTGGTTGGCGATAAACTTGTCATCACTTAGAGGAAACTCATCTGGATAGGTAATGACAGGGATGAATAAAGTCATTTTGTAAATGTGCAACTGTGGTCATTAAAAATAAAGCAGACCCTCCTCAGGGGGCTGCTAACCTTGCCAACTAGTTGACATTGTTTAGATCAGAGGACACTCAGCCTGTGTCTGAACAGAGAAAAAAAACAGCAGGATTCCCAAACAAATGCTCACTCTTTTTTTTTTTTTTTTAAGTTTTACTTGAGTTTATTAGCAGCCGTTGGAGCTGATTTAGAAGAGGAATGAAATGATGCCCACAAGTGGAGTCCAGCCTCCCAGTTGTTAGGGGCATAACGTGGGGCAGCCAATCAACAGACATATGCACTGAGATAACTTGATAACATTTCTGCCCTTTTTCTCAGCTTATCTCATGGGTCTGCCAACCTCCCCTCCTAGCAAATATTTAGGCCCTAGAGGTACTTACAGAAGGGACAAAATGCTTTGTCCTTGTTTGTTGGTAAAGTCACTCCAGCAAGTGCAGCTGACAAGAGGGTTACGGATTCGTTTCCTTTCACAGAGATTCCAAATGAGCACACAGACACACATGCAAAAAGTAGGATTTATGCCTCTGAATATGGCTTGTAAGGAGGGAGTAAACCTCCTGAATTTAGCAATCAAATTTGTTAAGGCTTCTCTAAAGCCTAAACTTCCAATTAACAAGCAAATCATCATCAGACAGCCAGTGAATGGCAAATTCATTCCATTCAACATCTTTTCAAAAGTGGATTTTGTGCACTTATCTCCATGAAAACCCAGCAGGAAGATTTTCCCTGGGAGTGCTCCTACATCTGCCTGTTTTTAATGACGGTAATGGCAAGCAATATTCTACAATTACTTTGGCGATCTCATTTCAAGCATGCAAATCATATTATTGAAGAGCCCAGCAAAAGCCATTTGTTCCTTGGAACCACCAGACAAGTTCTGTGGGGTGAGCAAATGCTGCCCGGAGAAGGCCAGGCCCTTCTGTCTTGGAACCTCGACTGCACAGTGGTAGAATCCGCCTCCCAAGGTCAGAGAGGTCGACCTAAGAATAGACATCAAAGGAGAAGTGAAACAAAATTTCATTCCTAAAGTGAAGGATTTCTTCTTTTTGTTTCGTTTGTGAAAGAATAGCTTTGTGACTCATATGCTTAATTAAAAATAGCATCATTTAAATAAAAATAAAGAAAAAGGAAAAACACATGCTGTTGGTAAAATTCATGAAGTTAAAGCCAGGAACTTGCTCAATGGTCCTGTTGCCTTTTCCATTTTTTCTTCTTTCTAGCTTACTCATCTGAGCTGTAATAGAGTCAGTCTTCTTAGGCATGTATTTAAAGGTAGCACACATAGCATAACTTTAGGTTTTCTTTATAAAGGCATTTCTACCTGCTTTTCTGAGACACTTGCGCACTTCCTGCATGTTGTGGACATGGTGATGCTCTGAACCCCCTTCAAGAATAAAGGATTTTTCCGCTGAGAGTGCTGCTGGCAGGCGGTATTCAGTTATCAGCCCCCTTTAAAATTGTTTTAACCTCTTCTTCCCAGGGTGTCTTGCATCAATGACTGATCAATGGAGGATCTTGCAGCAGTGACTGATCAACTCACACAAACCTCTGAAGGGGCATCTCGTCTTCAGAACTTTCTGAAGGAGAGGGCTTGTTTTGACACTTCATTGAGAATGAAATTTTCCCTCTACCCAAACCTGCTTCCTTCTGGTATCTTTCATAGGTGTCACTCCCCAGTAAACCTCATGCATACTAATGCCCATCCCAGAGTCGTCCCAACATGAGACCCTGGATGAACCTGCCATTGTACCGCAAGCACTTTATTCTTTCACTGTAAGATTCGTGCTGTGCTAAAACGCCAATACTTTGTGCTGTTTCTAAGCCATTTATACTTTGGTGTGAATGAGTTCCAGATATTTTTTCCATAGGGAATTTCTTGAATACAGAGGGTAGGAGACTATAGACACGGAAGGCAGAGAATATGTCTGCATCAGGACAGAGGCAAAGAACCAGTTGTTTAGGGATAATGTCTAACAGCCTTGATTTTTTTCCCATGAGTTTTAGTTAGGCTTTTTTAGTAGCAAGTGACAAGTGCTCCTCATTCTCTTTCAATAATGGGGCAGGGAGATTTGCTGTTTTAAGGAGGCTTTGGGTCACTAAAGGACATGCAACCTCATGGTCATTCAAGAAGAACCATTCCCAGCAATGCCCCTCTGAGTTCGGAACTTGTAGATTGCAGGAATTCAGTAGCAGGAGTTTCAGGAGGTGAGGTTACCACTCTACTCTCCGTGTGATATAGGTCCTCTGGCTGATGTTGTCCCATTTTACCAAATGACCTCTCCTTCATAACACCTGCTTCCTCAGTGTCTGCCGCTTTATGACTTCAGGTTGCTCGCAACTGCACATGGCCCTACTTTTATACATTCTCTCTATGCAAACTTTCAGCGTTGGCGCTTCCCGTTAACTATCTGATTCTGTCTCCAACAGCATCTGAGAAGGAGAATCTGATCCTAGCCTAGGAATTTGATTTTCCACAGGTTTCTAGTAAGCCCAGGAGTTGGCTGCTCTGGGGTCCACGCGCCATACCAGGACAGTCAGTTGTCTGTACTTGAGGGTGGGGGAACAGTGGTGAATCACTTGATACAGGATGTGTTCACTTGAGGGTTTTAAAATCAACAGTGTTGGGGGCTGAGTTTCTCCTCCAAAGGTGGAACTATAAGTATGGCAGGTCCCAGAGTCTGCTGATGTAGCGCACTATCACTGACCTCGTGCTTAGAAGTTTTGGGCCCAGGAAATGTGATGGAGTAGTTTGCCGTCGACTGCTCTATTTTGCCGAAGCATTTCAGTAGAACCATCATATTAGCCTATTGAGAACCCAACTGTACGAAAAACAGGATGGTGCAAAAATCTTAAATAATGGTCCTTGTTCCCAAAGATTCCACATATTTCTGGCAAAATAAACTAGACATATATGCAAAGGAAAGGATCATAATGTAGTAGCATTTGTAAGAGATAAAATTCATAAAAAAAAACACATGCACCCTGGCTGGTGTAGCTCAGTGGATTGAGTGTGGGCTGGGAACCAGAGGGTCCAGTTCGATTCCCCGTCAGGGCACATGCCTGGGTTGCGGGCCGGGTCCCCGGTGAGGGCCATGTGAGAGGCAACCATACATTGCTGTTTCTCTCCCTCTCTGTCTTTCTCCCTTCCCCTCTCTCTAAAATAAATAAATAAAATCTTAAAAAAAAAAACAAAACACACACACACATGCAAGTCTCAGTGGGGTAAGGGAAAAGACAAACCAACGAGGTGACTCCTCTTAACTGGCTCACAGTTGTGAAATGGTGTGGGTGCGTGTGCCAGGGGTGTCCAACCCTGACCCACACGCCACATGCAGCTCTGGACAGCTGTGAATGCGACCCAACACGAAATCATAAATTTACTTAAAACATGAGATTTTTTTGTGTGTGATTGTGTCACAATGTATTTAATGGGTGGCCCAAGACAACTCTTCTTCCAGTGTGGCCCAGATATGCCAAAAGTTTGGACACCCCTGCTAGACTGTGATGCTCAGGGATGATGTTATGCAAAGGTAGTAACTGAGTCTTAATGGAATGATACAATTTCAATAGGCGATGAAGACCATGAGATGATATTCCAGACCCGAGAAACTCTGACCCATGTCACAAAGGGAGAGGGATCAGCTTATCTTTATAGAAGTGATGCAGAAGGGAGAAGGGAATAGTGGTTGCAGAGAACATTGCAGAGGGAAAATAGAGGCCTAGGTGTAAGTCTGTTGTTGGGCGCCCACACTGTTAAGGGGAAATTTTGTAGTAGCTGATCCCTATCCACTTTAGGCACCGAGATCTAGGCTCCAGTCATAAGCAAGGGTCCTGTTCTTTCTAAAAGCTCCTTTAACATCTATTGGAAGGTTCTTTAACTTGGAACTTCCTAAGAACATACACAAATTTGGCCAAGACTAACAAAACATACACATGATATGTGCTCTCTCTTAATGTACTATTCATTTCAGTTAAGTAGACGGACTATCATGATCTATATATGAATATAATGTAGCCTAACATATACTTCCAGTGAGCACTCCAGGAAGGAGTTAGTGAGAAGTTTTAGCCTATGATAATTGGGACTTTTCTCTTTAGATCCAGGCTGTGTGTTTCAATATTCAAGTGCTGCTTGCTAATCTTTTTCTCTGTTTTTATCCCATGGCAGTTTATACTAGGTTGTAATTTCCTCATATTGGGGCCCTTGCCCTATAGGCAGGCAATCCTAATTGCAGTGTGTGAAAAATGCTCGAAGTTGCCTTCAAGCAAAGCAATGCCTAAGGGTGGAGTTAGACATGGGAAGGTCTCTTTTTGTTTGTGAGGCTCTGGGGTCCATTGGTGCTCTCTTCTGAGTGCGTTTACCTCTCTAGGCAAAAGCTCAGTTAGTCTGTCTATGGGTGTTAAGTGAAGAGGAGAGTGTTTACATTTGCCTTTTATAAAAAGAGTAACTCACAGATTAAGATCTCAGCTGATAACAGTAAGTGTGGATAGCATCCTGCCTCCCGTGAAGCCCTACTGGAAACCTCCTTGGCTTAAGTAGTTTAGAACCACTTTTGTTCAATTTTTTGAATCCCTCTTCCTTGAACAGAAGAGACTCATTAAATTTTTGTTGACTTGAATGGTGTTTTTATCTAAGGAATGGGAGGTTTCCTAGAAGACAATGAAGCACATTTCTGAGCACAGTATTATTTCGTGAGGATTTATCTACAAGCAGTTGGCAGGATGTAATAATAACATTAATAGCTAACACTTAATAGGCCCTGACCAGGTAGCTTGGTTAATTAGAGTGTCATCCCAATATTCCAAGATTGCAGTTCAATCTCTGGGCAGGGCACATATAAGAATCAACCAATGAATGCATAAATAAGTGGAACAACAAGTCAATGTTTCTCTCTCTTTGTGTCTCTCTCTCACACACACACACACACACACACACACACACACACACACACACAACCTTCCTCTCTCTCTAAAATCAATTAAAAAAACAAACAAACCCAATAATATCATGCTGCAGGGCCTGCTTTCAGTATGTTACCTATATGGTTTTACTTAATTCTTACGACGATTTCGTGAGTAGATATTATTATTATCTTCATTTTACAACTGAGGAAGCCAAAACAGAGCTAGATTAAGATCTTTCCAGCTCGCACACACAAATTCAAATTCAGGTTCTCTGGCTCCAGAATTCATGCTTTTTTGTGGGTAAAAGACACCTCAGGAGCCATTGAAATGGTAATCATATGAAATGATAAGGGCTCACATATTTGATTTTTCCTTAAGAATCTATGTGCCATAGCAAAATAACTTAGTAATTGTTGTAGAGACTTTGCTTTTAGGAGACAGGGGCTGCTGGCGTTACTCTAAGGCACTGTGTCAGCATATCAACCTTGCTGACAGCTTGGCCACCACGGCTGTCCCCGGACACATTAGAATTGCTTACAGCATCTGTCTTCTTGGTCTTTGAGCACCTGAGTTACATTCTGAGTGGTCATAAAAGAGTCATAGAGTGAGTCCTTCAGTCATCACCCATAACCGAGCTGCCGCAATTTCTTAAGTGTAGAGAGTCAAGAGAACTGTTGATTCTGTTCTCCTGAAAGCACATTCATACAACTCACGGGCCTTTCCTACCTTCCCCTTCCACTTCTTTCTTACATAAATTCTCATAGCAATTCTCCAGTTCCTCTGGGGGTTTGAAATGAAACCTTTTGGTGATAGGAAGACGGTAACTGTGAAAGTATAAGAACAAATATTCTTGTATCACTTTTCCCTCCTTCTCAAGATTTAGAACCAAAGGCACCATCCTTTTCATTAGAAGCTTCATCCTAGATGAGAAGACAAGAATATCTGTAATGCTTAAGAGCTCTGTGCTCTAGGAGTCACTTCTTTTTGTCTTTAATGGGAACCCATATATCTTTTGAGGCAAAATGATAAAGACAAAGCATGCAACAGGCAGATAACCATAGACACCTAGTCTGTTAACGCAGGCATGGGCTAATCAGGCCACAGAACAAAGTGAAGTGTGGTTGGGTAGACAAGTGACCAAGCTCTCAGTACTAATCCAGCAAATACTTACTGATATTGAATAATGAATGCCTTTAAAAGTTCCAAGACAGTGACTTAGAGCTTCTACTCACTGACTGTTTTAGGAAATGATCAAGCTGAAGGAACATTTTCCCCTCCATCTCTAACTCTGAACTTTTGAATGTTTGGCATTGATTTTAACTTTGTTCATCCTGTGTTTTGACAAACTGTACATGCATTAATTGTCCTTTTCTCTTTGCTCTGAAACCCCTTTTGTTTGGCAGGGGTGGCCAGGGGCTGGGCTGGCTTTTGGACTCTGTTAGGCTGGAAAATAAATGATAGTCTCTTATTGGAAGATATAGAACTCAGGGGAGGGTGCAGCGTGGAAAGCCATTAGGGAACCCATTTTATTAAACCAGAAAGGAGAGTTTGAATGAGTTTATAAGCTGAGGGGATAGAAATAGATATTGATAGCCAGAGTATAGGGTTAAAGAAGCAAGCAAGTCTGAGAGTAGAGTTGGACAATAACTGGTAAATAGATTTCTTTTTTTTTTTTTTAATTATTTTATTGTTGTTCGCTTACAGTTGTCTGCATTTACCCCCCCACCCCCAACCCCAGGCAAACCTACCCCCCTCCCTTGCTTCCACCCTCCCCCTTGGTTTTGTCCATGTGTCCTTTATAGCAGTTCCTGAATACCCTTGTCCCCATTATCCCCTTCCCTCTCCCCTCTGGTTACTGCCAGAATGTTCTAAATTTCAATGTCTCTGGTTATAATTTGTTACTCTGGTTGTATTTTGCTTGCTTACCTCACAAGCGTCTTGGCTGTGGCTGATCTGAGTTCCCCGGTAGCTGATCTGGCCTCGGTGCCTTCTCTCATGAGTCCTTATATAAAACCCCTTAACATTTCATATAGTAAAGGCTGCATGATGATGTACTCCTTGAACTTGACCTTATCTGAGAAGCACTTTATCTGCCCTTCC